>ML826149.1:0-21386 GCA_009831015.1 Picea engelmannii
CTCTACCGATGACATGAGAGAGCTCAACTGTAACTTTGCCGAAGGCAGGATGGGAAAAACTCAGTCTCATAGAATGTAATCTGACAACATATCAATCTACTAGAACGATTTTCCAATGTATACATCTACAAAGAACAAACAGAAGAACCGCCAGGAACAGTCCAGGTGATCCTAACAACAACGGGCACATAGTTAGACTGCTTCCACGGCACAAATGTGGGGGCACTAGACCCTGAAGAAATTCTTTGAAACATCCAGCCATTCCAGAGGAGAGTTCTGTCCTAGCTGCTCTGGCAAATGACTGCCAGGAACAGTCCAGGTGATCCTAACAACAACGGGCACATAGTTAGACTGCCTCCACGGCACAAATGTGGGGGCACTAGACCCTGAAGAAATTCTTTGAAACATCCAGCCATTCCAGAGGAGAGTTCTGTCCTAGCTGCTCTGGCAAATGACCGCTCAAGGAATTGTTCCTCTCGCATTCCATTTCATTTGAAAAAAATAAATCGCAGGAAGGCCGATCTCCAGGATATTCAAAGAGCATTCTGCACTGGGTTTTCAAAAATCAAAATTGCAGAAGGCCGGTCTTGAGGAGGAGGGAAACCGGTTCAAATTTCAAATTTAAAGTTCCATGGGATGAGTCGCTTACAGAACTGACAGTGTGTTTAATGCTATGCATGACAGGTGAGTGGATGCATTTATGGTGCATGGTTTATGGTGCCTCGCCGTGAAAAAAAATGCGGTCCCGGGTTTTATGGTGCATGGTATGGCCCATAGTATGGGCATGGAGCAATGCCATTAATACACCATGCAGCAGCTTCTCAATGATTAGGCTGCTGCATGGTGTATAGCCTTCGCCGATGAAATTCAGCACTAGTACTCCCTCTGCACTCATCTGCCTCACACCAAGACCGTAGCCGTCTTTATTTAGTACATTAAAAAAATTAAAATATTTTTTAATATACATTAAAAAATTAAGTACATTAAAAAAATTAAAATATTTTTTAATATATGATATGTTCTTATTAATAATTATAAATTAATAAATTTTATATTTTTATTTTTTAAAATATAAGATATTTTATTATTAATAATTACAAATTTATAAATATTTTATTCATATTTATTATGATTAAGAAAAATATTTTTTTTAAATGAAAAATTATTTATTATATTTTATTTTATTTTCATAAAATTTGTTATATAATAATTTTTAATTAATTATTTGTAAGTTTGAAATTAAGTTTATTAAAATTTGTAAAATTTTAAATTTATAGTATAAGAAACCAAAGATAAACATCATTTTATTTTAGTTCCTTAATGTTGGAGTTTAATTACTTTTTAAAGTACAAAATTATCATTTTTTTAATATTTTAATTTTTTAAAAGACAAAACATAATAAAGTTAATATTTTATTTTCATTGTATTAAATATAAAATTGACATTTTAAAAATTATTTAATCTTATTTTTATTATTTTATTTGTTTTAAGAAATAAACACCATTTTCATTTTCATTGTTAAAAAAAATATATATATTTCAAAATCAGTGAAACATGAAAGAAAAGATGTCACTAAAATGAACATTTAAAAATATTTTCAAAATATTCAAAATAAAATAAAAGAAATAATATTTACTTTCCATATATTTTTATATAATATCATAAAGTAAAAAAAAAAAATNTTTTTTTTAATTTTATGGATGAGTTAATTATTATGTCGGACTTGCGAATTCACAAAATATTATGAGTATTTTTAGATTATTATTATTAATTATTAATACAATAATTATTTAGCATGTTTGTAATGTGGATGGGGTGAGAGTTGGGATGGTCTCGGTTTACGGGAGCTAGTTGTTTCTACGACACTTTACATGTTAGCTCACCAACACATGGTCCTTGGAGGTCATGACTTAAACCTCAGTTCGAACGAGATAGAAAAGGATGAAGATGAATTAAGATTAGTGGGAAGAAAGGCTTCTCGAATAATGAAGGTATAGAGGCCTGCGGATGAGAAGAATGCTATGAAAAATGGCAATGGGATGACGCAAGTGGCGTTCGACATTGGTACAACTGGTATTATGCTTATGAGATCTATGTACAGGGCTTGTGGTAAAATGATGAAATCGGTTAAGATAGTCAGGAAAAGGCGGCTCAAACGCATCGGGATGAAGGAGGCCATGTCTATTTATAGTAATGTCAATCTAAGGAAACTGGCAAACATAACTGTTAAGGATTTTGGGAAGGGGCCTGTAAGTCTTGAGAGACTCAGACAATTGTTGAGGGAATGGTATAAAGGCTGGAAGAGGGTGTCTTGGGGCATTTCCTCCTCCTCGGGTCTCTGTATTATGCTCTCTCAAGCTACTGGGAGTGGAATTCACGTAGCCTCCGGTGGGTTTCTAATCAAGAGATATGAGTTTTGCTACGCCAAGCAACAAAAGAGTAACGATGAAAGGAATCGGGTGATGGATTTTGGTCGGAAGAGGACGGTGGCTAAGAAGCAACTGATTGGCTTGACCATATTCCCATTCCCGTCGGCCGTGGTAAGAAGAAATGTGATTCTAAGGTTAGGTCTTTCCCTAGAAATACTCGCTCGAGATCCAGAGCGGAGTCAACCAAGAGGGAGTCCAGTCGTAACTTCCATATCCTATGCTATACAAAAGAAAAGCATACAATGACTGAGCTTCAGGAGGAGGTGAGCAGAAAGAGAAGGGTCACTTCAAAGGAGGAGGTCCTGACAGAACCGAAAGGTTGGGTCCAGGACCCAGGTTAGTTGTGCACTAGAGAAACCAAGTACTTTTGCTTGGCGGAAGTCTACTGGATAGTGAAAGCGATGGTCGCCCAAGCTCTGGCGCAGCAGTAACAGGATTTTTCCCAAGTGCTAGTGCACCAACACCAGGACAATGTGGAAACCAGACAAGTGGTAAGGATGTTTGAAGCTAAATTTAAACTTTTCTACAAAGCTAAATTTGGCGTTAGTTTTATAGAAAGGGACCATGAGGCTAGTAGGGATAATGTGAGGCATCGAGGGGTTAGGGGACACTCTGATGGCACCAAGGAGCGACCCATTGTGATAGAGGAGGAAGGGCCAAAGATGAACTCTTGCCTCATCAAGGAAACAATGTAGAATTCAGGCAAGGGATCTCTCCCGGGTGAGGGTTCGACCCTGGGTGGTTTCTCTCTCCCATCCAAGCATGACTAGTGAGAATAACATGTGGGTTTATTTTGGATTGTTATATTATTTGCAGTGAAATTATAGTCGAGGTGGATCGACTAAAGGTCGATGTCGAGGTGGATCGACTAACGGTCGAAGTCAAGGTGGACCGAAAACAAGTCGAAGGTCGAGGTTAGTTGACCAAAAAAATTCAAAGTCAAAGGTCGAGGCGGTTTGACATGGTAAAGGAATCGAAAACAAGTCGAAGAGGTCAACCGACAAGAGGTCAACAAGAAGGCATGTGGCGACCGGCTGAAGATCGAATGAAGTTCGACTAGTAGACGATGGGTAGTATGGATTGGAAGTCGACTGTAACAGAATCCCAAGATTCGCGGGATCTATAGCCAATGATCTACATGGATCTGTAACCATTTTTGGGCACCATTTCTTTAAGGTTTTTCATATTGTAAATCATATAAAGAGGCATGTTGTAACGTTGTAAAGGCTAATCTTGAATCTTGGATCTTTAGAGAAATATTTAGATGTAGGTTGTTGGTCATGAAGATGTAAGTTGAATTGGCTACAGGTTTGTTCTTGCGTAAGCAATAGGGTATGATGTCAATTGTGTCTTAGATGTGGACTAAGGTTAGACATGTAACCTTTTAATATAAATTAATAAGAAAACAAGGAGAAGAATTCTCAACGAATGTTGGTTTTCCCGGTTTGGGTTTCCAGGGTAAAATCTTTGTGTACTGTGTGATTGTTGTGTCATTTACTTTCTTGATTAAATCTTTCTTCCTCTCTTCTGATAGGTCAAGAGAAGTGTGTCTCATTTCCTAACAAGTGGTATTAGAGACAAGTTAAGCTTTGACGTGTAGTATCAGATCTTGATTTACCAATCTTGAATCTGAGAGCTAAACCCTAGGTACAATAAGAGTTGTAAGTCATAAATTGTGCTAAATATTATGTAAAGAATGACAAGCAGTTCGAGAATAGAGATAGAAAAATTCAATGGCCAAAATTTTGAGCTTTGGAAGCTTAAAATGGAAGATCTTCTTGTAGATCGAGAACAATGGACAACAATTTGTCTAGGTATCTAGTTGAAAGGCATGTCGACAGAAGAATGGGAGAAACTCGAAAGAAGAGAAAGATGTATGATTCAGATTTATATTGCAGATTCAATGTTGATGAATGGCTCGGGTGAATATTCGACCAAGAAACTGTGGGACAAGTTGGGAATCTTGTACTGGTCAAAATCCCTAGTAAACAAGTTGCTTATGAGAAAGAAATTATACCTTCTGAGAATGAGTGATGAAAATTCGGTGACTGATCATTTAAATGTTTTTAATACCATTTTAAGCCAGTTATCATCTATGGATATTAAAATCACTAAGGAGGAGAATTGTATTATTCTATTATGTTTTTTTCCAAAGTCCTGGGATAACTTAGTTGTGGCTATAAGGAGCAATAAAAACACATTAGCGCTAGAAGATATGGTTGCATCTCTACTGTCAAAAGAAATGAGAAGGAAGAACATGGAAGGATCGACCAAAGATGATTTAGTGATGAGAGGTCGACCAGTTGGCAGAGATAAAGGAAATTTCTTCGATAGAAAGTCTATGTTGAAAGGTAGATCTAAATCCCCGATTCATTCGATGCGAAGATGCTGGAAATGTGGTAAATTCGAGAATTACAAAAAAGAATGCAAGTTGAAGGTGATCGAAGTCAGTATATGATCCGACGAGAAGCATTCGACTGAGAGAAAGGCGACTCCAGATAAGGGAGGAGATGTTTACCTGGCATCGACCAGTACATAGTCGGATCAAGATGTTTGGTTGATCGACTCAGGAGCATCCTACCATATGACACCACATAGAGAATGGTTCTGCGAGTATGAACGATATGATGGAGGTGATGTGTTCTTGGGGTAGGAATTGACAACCAAAATTGCCGAACCAAGAAGAGTTCGACTGATACTACAGGATGGGAGGAAAAGAACCCTTCCAAGTGTGCTAAATATTTTGGGTTTGGCAAGACACCTGATATCTGTCAACAATATGAGTGATGCTAGAGTGCACACTCTATTTCAGAAGGATTCATGCAAAATGGTCAGAGGTGCAATGGACTTAATGAAAGGATTTTGGATTGGAACCCTATACAAATTGCTAGGGAGTGTCAAATCGACTGGATGCAACATCATTGGTGTTCCTGAAGTAGAATCAACTCGACTCGACTCGGGTTGAGTTGATTCAAACCAACTCGACAATTCATCATAAAGTAGACTCCGGAGAAAAATGACTTCGAGCCATGCACAATAAAGGTATGGTCGAAGACTTTCTTGAGTTTAATTTAAAAGTCAAATTTTGTGAACATTGTATATATTGGAAACAAAGTCGGGTGAGGTTCTGGAGGGTGAGGTTCCCATCTAGAGCGAAAAGGGAAAATGGGATTCTATAGTTGGTTCATAGTGATGTGTTTGGCACAGTTACAGTGCCTTCACTTGGTGGATCCCTATATTATGTCTCCTTCATAGATGATTTTTCCAGGAAGACATGGATATATTTCTAGGGGAAGAAATCAGATGTTTTTGAGAAATTGAAAGAGCTTAAATCTCTTGTAGAAAACCAGACAGATAAGAAGATTAAGAAGCTGAGGACTGACAATGATGGTGAATTCTGTGGAAAATAATTTGATCAGTTCTGGAAGCAGTGTGGCATATCATGCTAAAATACCACACCATATACCCCCCCAAAAAATGGAGTTGTCGAGAGAATCAATAGAACGTTGATGGACAAGGAAATGAGCATGCTCATTGGTGCTGGGCTCGCACAAGAATTATGGGCAGATGTAGTTGAAATTGCAATATATTTGGTGAATATGTCTCCTTCGTCAGTGCTAGTCGACACAACTCCACATGAGGTATGGTCTGGTAAGAATCCTTCAATTTCACATCTCAAAGTATTTGGATGTGATGCATTTTTGCATGTTCCCAAGGAAAAGAGGAGCAAGTTGGACAAGAAGACAGTCATATGTATTTTCATTGGATACAAAGAAGGAATGAAAGGACATAAGCTCTGGGATCCTGCATCAATGAAAATAGTGTATAGTCGATACGTGGTCTTCAGAGAAGTTAGAAGTAAATCTGATCTTGAGGAAATTGTTCAGATTGAGAATAATCCTGAGATGGTGCGATTTGAACTAAGGAATGAAGAATATGATTTAGATGAGTCGATTGAATCATAAGAAGAGGTTGAAAAACCTACCCCGGTGGTAAGGAGGTCAGAAAGAGTAAGAAAACCAATCGAAAGGTCTAGTATGCCCGACTTCCATTCCACATTCATGTTAACTGCCATCGACAATGAGCCCAATTCGGTCGGTGAGGCAGTCAACTCGGTAGAGGGAAAAATATGGAATCCTTGCACAAGAATGAGACATGGGACCTATTCAAGTTACCTAGTGGAAGAAATCTCATCAGTAGCAAATGGGTATTCAAGAAGAAGATGAATGCAGTAGGTCAAGTTGATAAATTCAAAGATCGACTGGTATTGAAAGGATATTCCCAAGTTGAGGGAGTCAACTTCGGTGATATTTTTTCGCTTGTTGCAAAATTAACTTACATGAGAGTACTAATGTCTCTGGGTGCAACATTTGATCTGGAAATAGAATAGATGGATGTGAATACAACTTTCCTACATGGGGACCTAGAAGAGGAAATCTACATGAAACAACATGAAGGATTTTTAGTAAAGGGAAAGAAATATTTGGTGTGTAAATTGAAAATATCCCTTTATGGTCTAAAACCAAAGATGTGGTACCAAACATTCAACACATACATCCTCAGTTTGGGATTTGTGAGAAGCAAATTTGATCACTGCATATATTCCAAAGAACAAGGTGGGAATTTCATATTGTAGCTTTGTATGTCGATGACATGTTGTTGATTGGAAACAACATGGACACAATAAAGGAGGTGAAGAAGAAATTATCCTCCAAGTTCAACATGAAGGATATCAGTGCAACTAACTTCATTATGGGAATGGAGATTAAGAGAGATTGAGCAACTATAAATATCTAGTTGAATCAGACGAAGTATATTGAAACAATTTTGAAATGTTTCAACATGCAAGATTGCAAACCAGTTAAGGTGCCAATCCATGTGGGAGAAAGGCTAATTGTTGAACAATTTCCAAAGACACATGAAGAAATAGAGGACATGGCATGTGTTCCCTATGCAAGTGTGGTTGGTATGCTAATGTATGTGATGGTCTGCACTCAACCAAACATAGCCCATGTAGTGGGAGTGTTGATCAGGTACATGTCGACACCTGGAAAGGAGCACTGGACAACTGTTAAGAGAGTATTCAGGTATTTGTATGGCATGAAGGACTATGTTATATGATACCAAGGAAAACCTGTAGGTGATAGTTGTAAAATAAATGTGCATGGCTTTGTTGACGTCGTCTGGGCTGGAGATCTGGATCAGCAAAGGTCGACCAATGGATATGTCTTCAAGAATTTTCGTTGGAGAAATCAACTGGATGAGTAAGCGATAGGAGGTCGTAGCCTTGTCAATAACAAAATACGAATACATGGAAGCCACTCATGGAAGTAAAGAAGAAATATGGCTACAAAGGCTGTGTTTAGGAATCGGGTTTGAGCAAAGAGCTATGAAGATAAGTTCTAACAGTCAAAGTGCAATATTTCTGGCAAAGAACCCAACTTATCATTTGAAGACTAAGCACATTGATGTACAATACCATTTCATGAGAGACATGGTGGAAACCAACAAGGTGTTGCTAAAGAAGGTAGACATGTTGGAAAACATAACAGACTCGTTAACCAAGTCTGTGAGTGTTGTGAAGTTCTCTTGGTGCAGAGAGGAAATGGGCATTGTTTCCCTGGGTCTGTGCATGAAAGTTCAGGAGTTTCTTGGTTTCAACAAAGAAGACAAAAAGTGGGAGAATGTTGAATTGTTATATTATTTGCAGTGAAAGTCTAGTCGAGGTGGATTGACTGACGATCAAAGTCGAGGTGGATCGACAACAAGTCAAAGGTCGAGGTTAGTCGACCGGGAAAATTCGAAGTCAAAGGTTGATGCGGTTCAACATGGTAAATGCATCGACAACAAGTCTAAGAGGTCAACTGAAAAGAGGTTGACAGGCGAGCATGTGGCAACCGACTAAAGACCGAATGAAGTCCGACTAGTAGTCAACAAGTAATACGACTTGGAAGTCAAATGTAAATAAATTCCGAGATTCGTGGGATCTATAGCCAATGATATGCATGGATCTACAACCATTTTTGGGTACCATTTATTTAGGGTTTTTCCTACTGTAAAGACTATAAAGAGGCATTTTGTAAGGCTGTAAAGGCTGATCTTGAATCTTGAATCTTTAGACAAATCTTTAGAAGTAGGTTGTTGGTCATGAAGATGTAAGTTGAATTGGCTACAGGGTTGTTCTTGCATAAGCAAGAGGGTATGATGTCGATTGTGTCTTAGGTGTGGACCAAGGTTAGGCATGTAACCTTTTATTTTGAATGAATAAGCAAACAAGGAGTAGAACGCTCAAGGACTGTTGGTTTTCCCGGTTTGGGTTTCCAGGGTAAAATCTCTGTCTACTGTGTGATTGTTGTGTCATTTAATTTCTTGATTAAATCTTTCTTCCTCTCTGCTGTTAGGTTTAACATGGAAGTGTGTCTCATTTCCTAACATTTTTCAGGTTTGGGACTGTAAAGACGGTTTTTCTTTTATTTTCTAGATATATTTAGTCAGAATCAGGTTCAATGAATTCAGAAAATGTATACAATCTAGACTGATGATTTACCTCACCGGTAGCAACCCTGGAGTTGGTTTGCATGTNTATGACTTTCTTTCCAGTACCAGAATTCGTCATCTGATACACAGAGAGAAGGTTGAAAGAAAGTCTGGGAACATGCAACACGTTCTTGAAGCTTCTGTTGGTGAGTTCAATCCTTCCTTTGTCGGTGACTTCGACAGAAGAGTTGTCCCCCATCAGAATAGGAGGATCTTTGCATGCATCCAAAGAAGAATATACTTATTTTGAGGAATCCATGTGATGTGATGCTCCTGAGTCAACGATCCAAGCATCATGAGAGGATTTGATGGCAATAAAGGCATGGCTAGAATTGCCTTTCTTGGAATTTGGATATTCTGCCTTCTTCTTCTTGGTACCCTCGAGGATGCGATCTCCAAGGTTGTTTTGCTGAAGTATTTGAGACATCAGATATATTTGTTTTTGCATGCATGTGGATTCTGAATGGAATCCCTTATGACAATATGTGGATTTCTCTCCTTTTCTTCCCTTTTCTCCTTTGGATCCGGAGGCATTGGTGAAAGGTTTTGTGTACCCTTCCTTCTTCGAATATGCATGAGCTTTCATTTTGTCTTTATCTTTAGATTTCTGATATTTGTGGATTCCATCTTGCACAGTGAGTGCATGTGCCTTTGGGCCTTTGATTTGGCCCATGTTGATGAGCTTGGTTTTCTCTTGTGTCAGGGATTCGATAAAGTCCTCAAGAGAAGGCATCTTCCAGGTGGCTCCAGAAGAGAATCTGACAGTATGGAATGTATATACGAATACAGAGAATTTAGGACCAATCTTGGAGAGAATGGTGAGAACCATTTGTTTCTCCTCCTTCGATTTATCAACCCCGCAAGCTTTGAGTTGCGACAGTAAATCCTTGAATTTTGTAAAGAAATCTTGGATATTATCGAAGCTTTTTGGATCTAATGTGAGCAGCTCCACCTCTAGCACGTGTCCCCTCATCTCATACTATTTTCCAAAGAGCCCTTCCAATATGGTCCAGTCTTCATTGGGAGTCTTACGGGAAGATATGTGAAAAAGGAGATTGGGAGAAATAAGACTGCAAATTTTTCCGAGTGCCTCATCCATGCAATTTAAATACTTGGATTTTTCTATGGCTGATGTCGGTTCTGTATCTGTATTCAAGGTTAAATTGTACAACCCTTTGGTTCATAGATGTATGGTTATTTTCTCCTTCCATGCAAAATATTTGTAAGGTGTAAGGATGCATTCTTTTTGCGAATCCATCTTTCCGTTCTCTTCAATCTTTTGTACCTGCAAAACAATTTTGGTGTAGCTTTTGCTTAGCAGTCCGTCGGCTCTGATACCATGTAAATGTGTTGAAACTGCACATAATAGATCTATCTAAACAATGATACACACATTTGCAGAGATAATTTGAGAAAGAAGAAGAAGGAGAGAAAGAATAGAAAGAATTCTCATTAACCATTATGAATAATGAATAATTTACACATGATATACTTTGTATAACTCAATGAGTTCGACTTGAGGATAACCAATGTGCCATAGCAGTGGTCTAGAGTGATCTGGACACACACCAACAGTTACGGAAGTGAACTGTCAATTATTCTAGTCTCTCAGGCAGTTACGGGAGTGAACTGCCACCTAGTTGAGTTAACTAGTCCGCTAATCTTTAGTTAACTGACTGAACATAGAGTAGTGAGGAGTTAACTCGGGGAATCAAGGCTAATGTGCTAGTTTGGTGATGATCCCAAGGCAAGGTCGAATTATCATGATGATGATCCCAATGTTGCATGGTGATGATCCCAATGCGACATCTAAACTCAACTCAACTAGTCAAGCTGAAGTGTCAACTGAAAGAGAATATTCTCTAGGTGGAATATTCTCTCCTAAAATATAGGAGACTGTATAATGACTAATTATGACTAATAAACAAGGAATAACCTTAGGAAAAAGAAATCCTAGGTGTGTGTGAAGTAACTCTAATAGATCGAGGAGATAAGAAAGTTGATGTCGGAGTCGGCAAAGGAATTGGTTAGCAAGAGGAAGTTGGACGAAAGGAAACCTGCACGAGCAGTGGGGATGAAGCAGGAGCAACAGTGGCAAAGAAGAGGAGCCAAGAGACAGCACCAGGAGAAATTTTGGGATCCAAGTGGATTTCAACCACGTTGGAGAGCTCATGAGAAAGAGCTCATGATTTTTTCTGCTGTGGAGTATGATGCAGGAGCATCGCTCCATCTCAGCATGCACCAGTTAATCAACATGCATGGTGCACATTCAAGGAAGGAGAGGCATCGCCCTCTCATTTTTTTTGCCTTGAGAATCTAAGGTGTGATCCAAGCATTAATTGAAGAAAAGATAGAAGAGCCAAATCGTGCTTTCGCACAAGCTGGAAATAAGGTCACCATTAATAGGCTGACGACGAAATGGATCTGCGTACAATTTGGAGCAGAATTTCCATCATTGTAATTTGGCCTTTCAATAGACATTAGGGATGGTGATTTGACACCATTAGTTAGCTTGAGAGGGAATCTCGTAGAGCC
This sequence comes from Picea engelmannii, assembly GCA_009831015.1. Taxonomy (NCBI): domain Eukaryota; kingdom Viridiplantae; phylum Streptophyta; class Pinopsida; order Pinales; family Pinaceae; genus Picea; species Picea engelmannii. Next base: position 11,502 of record ML826149.1, read on the forward strand.
CCTCTTGTATAAATCTTTGTATTTTTTTCATTATAAGGTTGGGTAGCAGTTGGGTAGGTGAGAGTTTGACGAGAGCTGAGACTCAGTTGCAGCTCAGACTCCACCATTGTAAATTGACATTCCACCATTAATAGAAAATGGCAGTTTTTCCTGTTTATCTTTTTGTGTAATGGGTGTTGTGTTATGAATGTATTTTACATGTTTGTGAATTGTAGATGAATGTTAGAAATCATCTGCAGGGATAGAGATATTGTTTTCTATCCACAAGTGTGTTGATTTAAGTCTGGTTCTCTAGGCTAAGTGAAAGGAGTGCGTGATAGAGAGAGGAAAATTTGTAAGCTGACACAAGGGGTGCGTGTCTGAACTTAGTGGAGTCAAAGGAGAAGCTGTCAGGAGGGCATACCAGATTAATTCACATACTCAAGGAGAAATTTCAAGGTAGTTAAGTCCCTTGAAAATAAAGACTATGTGGAGAGAAGCACAGTTTAGAGTTGATGAACACTCTGAAATACTCTGTTAGGAGGGCATTGAGCTCGCGTGAGCATACCCAGGAACTATACGCTTGAAGGTGTAGACAAATCCCAGAATTGCTAAACATTTTGGTGAAGGTAGGCTTTGCAAGAAGTGCAACGACAAAGGAAAGGAGATGCCTTAAACCTTTCCATAAGGCCGAGAGAGAAGCCATCGAAGAACTGATCCAAGCACAAGGAGTGTGCCTAAGGTGTTGAGAGTTCACCTTATAAGCTCAGGAAGCAGAGCGAGAAACTGCCAGGAGGGCACGAGAAAATCGCAAAGGAACTTGGAACCCTGGAGGTTTTCAATCCGAGTAAAGTTGCAGGAGAGTCGCACAGATTTCTGCAAGGAGTGCAAAAATCCTTCGAGGACAGCCTAAGTCTCGAAAGGAGAAATTGCGCTAAGTGTGCAAAGGAGTTGAGGACTTGCTGAAGTCCTGAAGATGGAGAATTCATCCATCATCAAGGAGGATATAGGTGGCAGAAGATCAAGAGGTTCGGGAGGAGGAACTTCGTAAGGTTTTTCGGGGGAAAACAGAGGATCTTCGCAAAGTCGCGAAGAGCGATTTCAATCCAGACCATTGGATTTGGAAGGGAACGTGGCAAGGGATCAACGCATCGCTGATTTGCAATCATAAGAAACAGAGTCGAGAGGAGATAGGACTCGCGAAGTCTGAACTTGCGATTTGATCACAGCCGTTGATTGCGAGAAGAGCGAGGACCGTAGATATATTCCTGAAGCATTCATCGATTCGGAAATCGAGAAAAGGAGTAAGCAGCTCGTGAAAGTCCCGAAGTGCAGGTTCGTGAAGGGAGTCGGCCCACGGTCGTTGTCCATGGTCACATCAAGTGAGGAGCTTAGCGTCGAGAGCTAAGGACGTTGGTGTAAGAGTTAAAAGCGTTAAGGAGAGGGTCCGCAAGTGCCACATAGTGGGTGCTGAGGAAGTAAAAAGGGCCTGTGTCCAGTCAAAATCGGTTCCATCTGGAGCCCAACGAGTCATTCGACTCGACAACTTGAACGATCCTAGACTGGGAGTTCATGCCAACCCCGAAGGAGAGATCAGAAGGGGGGGAGGTTGGCGTCAGTTTGTGAGCACCCTTTTGTGTGCTAGGTTTTCTTGGTGATGAAGGTCTTTCTCTTGAAGAATATAACAAAGGATTGATTGGGTTTTCTTCCATTGTTGAGAAGGGTTTCTGTTAGCGATATTTCTGGCTAAGGGGTTTAGATATCAAAAGAATGGGTTAAAACCCACTTGTCCAAAGTTTCGAGCGATGATGCGCCCGTGATAAACAGCAAGCAAGACCGGGCGGTCCAGATTTGCGCGCCCAGATCGATGGCGTATAACAATTGTCGGACCCCCCTTGCCTTTCGATCTTTAGGCGGGGAGGGGGGGGTGCGAGATTGAGGGCGCACCTCTCCGACGGTCCAGATGAGCGCGCCTGGATAAACGGTGATAAAGACCACGTCGGACCCCCCCCCGCCTTTCTATCTTTAAGCGGAGGGGGGGGGGCCCGACCTCCCATGTGCAGCTCTCCGACGGCCGTGATCGAGGCTCCCAGATCAACGGCGCGCGTGCAGCCCCGCTCTTCTTAACTGCCATATGATTAACCAGTGTGGGCCCTCCTTCTGCCATTTCATCCTTCCGTCCACCTTTCCCCTGCTGCCGCGTGTCATCAATTCGCTTCTCCTCTTTAACCCGCGTGGCTCTCTTTTCTTCCCACCATCCGCTCATTCCCTGCCACGCGTCCCTTCCCTTCCCACATCAGTTTCTCGCCCGAAGGCGAGCTTAATTTTCCCGTTTTCCCCCCATCCACCTGGGCGCCTTTCGCCATGGATCACCCTTCTGTCACCCCTCTCTGTCATCACCCCCCACTTCTTGTCACTCCTTCCATGCCTCCCCTGATGTCTCCACTCCTACCATCCACCATGTCTCCCGCACCGGCCCTCATGTCCGCCCTTCAAGCTATTCGGTTGCGCCAGATGGCAGTGCGAGAAGTCTTCCCTATCCCGAGACGCTGAGTTGGCCTGGCCATTTTTAATCCCAAGAAGCAGTTATTGAGGTGGTTGAGGGTGATTAGACATCGTCTCCGCCATAATGGGGACGTCCTGCAATGAATTAAAAGCACGTCGATTCGCCGATGTAACTGTCAGAAGATCTATCGCGTCTGCCACAAATTGCACGATTATTCAAGATTGCGGCTGCAGAATATCAGAAGCCATGCAGACGCAAAGCTTTCAATGCGTTTTCTCGATCCTGTTGCTGTTGTTGTTTTGAGTATGTGTAGGAATTTTTGCCATTTTTGTATCCATCGATGGTAGAGCTAAGCTCCCGACTGTAAAGTTTCAGCAAATACTCTGGTTTCCTGGTTATGCCTCTGTGTTTGAGATTTCTTGGTTTATAACAAACAGTTCTCTTTCTTGTCCATCTTGTTTCATCTTTGCTGGGGGGTTCATAGTGAAGGATTCATGTGGGCTTAACAATCTTGTTGCGATAAAGGATTTGTCGTGACACCTTTGTATTCTCTGGTAGTTGTGTTTGAATATAAAAGGATTTTGTGTTCGAATGCATTTCTTCTTCAGTCTGTTGCATACCTGATGTCTGTAATAGATCATTGCGCCTTTCTTGCGTAAGTCTTCCACCTGCTCACCTTTTTTACTATGACTCACTATTTGGAGTTTGTCAAGACCTCACTCTTTCACGCATGCCTGGTCCGGTTTCTGAGTTGATACGATACTGTTTTGAGTTTCCCTCCATTTGATCACCTTTTAAAACAAACCGTGACATAAAAAACTGATGGGCTTCGGGCTCTGCTCCTGCTAGCAATCCAGGGGTGACTTCCGAAAGCCAACATTTCCTAGCGCCGTTGCCGGGGACGAAGTTGAAGATTTTCCCCGGGCAGAACGACAACGACTAACTGATTTCTGAAGGTGCATCAGATATCGGAACTTGAAGATTGCTACTGTGCACCTGGCGACTCCACTGTGACGACTCCGCTGGGGAGAACCTGTTCTATCAGCTGTGGCTTCGAGAGGCAGACATACGAGGTCAAATCCACATTTGCCTTTAGCCACTCCAGAAGCAGACTTGGAAGCGGTGCGCAGAAAGGGAAAGAGAGCTGCGAAAGAAGTTTCTGTCGATGAAAAAGGTAATACGCCCTCCCCTTCTGTAAGAACTCCATTTTCAGAATCTTAGCTTCCCAGTCGTATTTCCTCTGAGGTTTCCCGTTTTTTGAACTTTGGGAGTGTTCCTGCTGAGTTTTCCCCTCCTGGTCTAGTATCAGAAGGAGAGATCCTTGTCACTCCCCTCTCAGGAGGTTTCACGACTCCTCCTTTAATTACTATTGCTGCACAGAGAAAGCCACCTGTATGCTCAGGTCCCTTAGACTTCTTTCTGTTTTCCCCGTCATCCCCCGTAAGGACCTCTTTTCCTTCTTCACCTCTTCACACTCCATCTCCTCCGAGTTCTCCTCCACTCAACATCCCTATGGCTGGTGTTAATCCCCCTCCGAATAGAATGGATGCCATAGTTGCTGCTCGATATGCCCCTTTGATTCTTCCTCAGCCTTTGAATCCTCTCCCTGCTGGAGACTATCTGAAATACATGCCCAAGTTTAGTGGTGAGGGAGATGTGACTGCTGAGGAGCACCTGGCTGCCTTTTATAGCTATGCTGACAACCTGAATATTGAGAATGAAGATGTTTGGATGAGAGTTTTCGTCCAGAGCCTCGATGGCGAGGTTAGAAAGTGGTTCAGGGGGCTGGCCCCTAGATCTATTGCTGGTATTGAAGCTCTGGATAATGTTTTCCTGAGGCAATGGGGGGATAGAAAAGATTATATATATTACATGACTGAGTTTGGGTCCCTGAAGAAGCAGGAAGGAGAGTCTGTCTCTGACTTCTCCAAAAGATTCAATAAGATGTATAACAAAATTCCTGCAGAGATAAAACCTTCCGAAGCCTCTGCTCAAATTTCATATGCTAGTGCCTTTGACCCTGATTTCTGTCTCGTATTAAGAGAAAGGAGAGCCACCTCTTTAGCTCAGATGCAGGATGCAGCTATAGAGGTGGAATCTAACATATTAGCAGTAGACAGATTGAGGAACAAGACCAATGCAGACAGAAGAAAAGGAAAACCAGAAGCCTCGACTTCTGACTCTAATACCTCTGGCCCATCAGTGTCCCACCCACAAGTAAGCGAGCTGGTGCAAGTAATGAACTTTCTTAAAGAAGAAGTAGAAAGATTGAAGGTGGAAAGAAGACAAATGTATAAGGGCCCTCAGAACACAGAGAATAAAGGAGGTTTCAGAAGGCCAAACAATTTTGCTCCCCCAAATATGCATAAAGAGAGGGAAAGAGACCGAGATGACCAAAGGATTCAGGCCCCCTTTCAGAACAACTTTGTAGCTGATGAGGAGGAAGCAGAAGCAGAGGAGCCTGAGCCTAAAATCCACTCTGTAGAAGTCGCTCCTCCTTTCCCCCACTTAACTAAGTCAGCTTATGAGGAGTCTCTCATGGACAGCCAACTGAATGAATTGAGCAAGGGAGACAAAGCTGGTGGCGGCCGAGGCAGGTATAATCTGAGATCAGACAAAAAAGCCGCACCTGATGTTCCTGAGCCATCCACAAAAGCAGGGAAGCCTGCTGAAGAAGTAGCAGACAACCACAGAGGTAAGAATGCCCAATCTCTCTCCCCTATCATCCAAAATCATGCTCCTGAGATTAGAGAAATTCCAAAGTTCACATCTTCCTTTAATTTTGAGCATGAAATCCAAAAGATTAGAATCCCTGTGCCCCTCACTGAATTAATCAAACACGGGGAATTCAAAAAACGTTTCTCCGACCTGCTGAAATCTGAAGCCTCCAGCCCTTCCACAGACTGCATAAATCTCCAAGATGAAAGGCCTACAGTGGTCCTAGGTCCCATGGTAGAAGATAGAGACGATTCATCCCCTCCCTTCTACACTTCCCTGAACATACACGACAAAGTGCTGCACAATTTCCTAATGGATTCAGGGGCCTCCCATAACCTCATGCCTAAAGCCGTCATGGAAGAGCTAGGACTAGAAGTCACCAGAGCCTATCATGACCTCTATTCTTTCGACTCCAGGAGGGTACAATGTTTGGGAGTTATCAAGGACCTAGCAGTTTCCATGTTCCAGCTACCCATGAAAAGCATGATCATGGATATAGTGGTAGCTGACGTTCCCCCCAAGTTTGGCATGTTGTTGTCAAGGTCTTGGATTAAGAGACTTGGAGGGACGCTGCAAATGGATCTCACGTATGCCACCATTCTAGTCTTTGGGGGGGAACATAGGAGATTGTACAGAGAAGCCCAGGTAGCCTACATAGTCAGCGATGAAGCCAACCCCACTAATCATCCCATCTATGCCTTAGAAACTGACTTAGGATCTAGCTTATTGCAATTTACTGATGAACCTGAGACCCCTTTACCGATCAGAAAGCAGCTCAGTCTTGATCAGGGGATGCCTCCTTCAACTACTTTTGTTTGAAAGATGTTCTTTGATGGGGCCTCTTCCAGTATAGGTGCGGGTGCCGAAGTGGTATTCAAATCCCCTTCTCGGGAAACCATATCTCTGTCATACAAGATGGAATTTGAAGTTACCAATAATGTGGCAGAATATGAAGCTCTGGTTCTGGGATTAAGGGCTGCAAAAGAAATGGGAATCAGGGAGATGGCTGTGTTCGGGGATGCAGAATTAATTGTCCAGCAGGTCAAAAACGTCTACCAGACCAAACATCCTCGCCTCAAGAACTACCAGAATGAGGTATGGGACCTTGTTGACAGTTTCTTCCTGGCCTTTAACATCTCTTTCATTCCAAGGGAAGAAAATGCTCCAGCCGATTACCAGGCCTTCTCGGCAAGTTTGTTCGAAGCTCCTGCACTGCCTGATGATAGATCCGGGGTGGAAATAAGATACAGGCCCTCTGTACCAGACAATGTCAAACATTGGAGGGTATTCGAAGATGATCAGGAGATTGAAAAATTCCTCCAGTCCATCGATAACTTCTCTGCATTGCATATAGATGAGGACCCTGACGAGGAACCTGACCACCACCCTGGGGAGTTGTTGAATAAGGTTGTTGACCATCAGATTATTCAACTGCCGAGCAATCATATACCAAGAGGTCTAATCCCATTAGAGAGATTGTTCGATGGAAATGATGTGGCGGTCAAGGGCAAAATTTCGGGTGATGAGGCTGATACGGCTGAGTGCAACATAGGCACACCAGAGGAGCCCAAGTTGGTCAAGCTGTCAAAAAGTTTGACCGAGGAGCAGAGGATCGGATATACCAAATTGCTGAGGGAGTTTGCTGACGTGTTCGCATGGACCTACGAAGACCTCAAGACATATGACACGTCAGTCATCGAGCACAAGATCCCACTGAAAGAGGAGGCTAGACCTTTCAAGCAGAAGCTGAGGCAGATAAATCCAACGCTGCTACCTGTCATGGAGAGAGAGGTGAAAAAACTGCTGGACGCCCGAATCATAGTCCCCTTGAGATACTCTAGCTGGGTAGCCAACTTGGTCCCAGTAAGAAAGAAAAGTGGAGAAATCAGACTCTGTGTCGATTTCAGGAACCTGAACAGGAGTTCAAGGAAGGACAACTACCCCCTGCCCAACATGGAGCATATATTGCAGAGGGTTACTGGTGCGTCCAGGATATCTATGATTGATGGCTTTTCGGGCTATAACCAGATATCAGTCATGCCCGAGGACAGAGAAAAGACAGCCTTCACCACGCCCTAGGGCACATTCATGTATGCCAAGATACCATTTGGGCTGATGAACGCCGGAGCAACGTTTCAGCGAGCCATGGACATAGCCTTTATTGGGGAAAAGGATAAGTTCATGGTAATCTACTTAGATGACATAACAGTCTTCTCCAAGACTGACATTGAGCACCACTCCCACTTGAAGAGAGTTTTCCTGAAATGCCGCAGGTTTGGCCTTTCCCTGAACCCCAAGAAATCATTGTTCGCTATGCAAGAGGGAAAGTTGCTAGGCCATATAGTCTCAGCAGAGGGAGTGAGGATTGATCCTGACAGGGTGGAAGCCATTCAGGCTCTGTCACTTCCCAGATCTAAAAGAGAGGTCCAGGCATTTCTGGGAAGGATTAATTTCCTGAGGAGATTTGTCTCAAATTTTGCTGAATTGGTGAAACATATCACAGCCATGCTCAGGAAGGGCCATGAAATAAAATGGATTGATGAACCCAGGAAGTCTTTTGACCAAATAAAGAAAGCATTGACCGAGGCTCCTGTGTTGACTAGTCCAGATTATTCTAAAGATTTTATGATATTCTCTTTTGCTTCCTTTGATACAGTGGCGGCGGTTATGTTGTAGAAGAACGATCAAGGGCAAGAGCAACCTATTGCCTTCTTTAGTAAGGCGCTGAGAGATGCAGAGCTCCGATATGAGATCATGGAGAAACAGGCCTACGCCTTGGTGAAAGCCCTTAAATCTTTCAGAGTCTATGTCTTACACTCAAATATCATTGCATATGTCCCTTCAGCCTCTGTGAAGGACATTCTTATACAGCCGGACATAGACGGAAGAAGGGGTAAATGGATCGCCAAGATCCTAGAATTTGACCTGGAAATTAAGCCCACTAAGCTAATAAAAGGGCGGGGTTTGGCCAGGCTCATGGCCGAGTCCAATTACAAAGCATTGGAAATCAATCTGATCAATGAGCAAGCTGAATCATCCAACAAGGAATACCAAAGAACCGTACCACTATCGACGTGCTCCTGGTACAAAGATATCTTGTATTTTCTGCAGGAGTTGAGACCCCCTGATGGGATGGAAAAAAGCAAAGCCAGAGCTTTAAAGCTCAAAGCTGTCAAGTACTGTCTTGTTGGCCAAGCCCTGTATTGGAAAGATCCCCAGGGGATATTACTAATGTGTCTGGACCAACAGCAGGCCCAGAAAGTTATGAATGATTTCCATAGCGGTCTCTGTGGAGGCCATTATTTTTGGAAGACCACAGCTCACAAGATCCTCCGAGCTGGGTACTACTGGCCCACCTTATTTCCAGATGTTTGCAGGGAAATTCGAGCTTGCATCAAATGTCAGAAATTCTCAGGAAAGCAGCAGCTCAAATCCATGCCACTGAAACCTGTGGTGGTCTCAACGCCCTTTCAACAGTGGGGATTGGACTTCATCGGGGAAATTAATCCTCCCTCAAGTGGCCAGCACCGATGGATTTTGACAGCAACCGACTACTTCACTAAATGGATAGAAGCTGTCCCTACCAGAAGCACTTCCCACAAAGTAATCATCAGCTTTCTGGAGGATATCATTGCTAGGTTTGGCTGCCCTAGCAAAATTATCACTGATAATGCTTCCCCATTTCGGTCTGATCCTCTGATCAAATTTTGTGAACAATTTGGGGTTGCACTGATTCACTCCACTCCCTACTATCCTCAGGGAAACAGACTGGCAGAGTCCTCTAATAAAAGTCTAATCAAGCTTATCAAAAGGCTATTAGAGGACAATAAAAAGGCCTGGGACTCAAAACTCAAATTTGCACTTTGGGCCGACCGAGTGACAACGAAAAAATCCCTGGGTCTCTCACCTTTTCAGCTTGTTTATGGAATTGAGGCAGTTTTCCCCACTCAGCTTGCCTTGCCTGTGGCAAATCTCCTTCAAGGCTATGAGGGAGAATCCAACCATGTGCTCAGAAGAATTCATCAGATAGTGGAGGTGCAGCAGATCAGAGAGCAGGTCCTGGACAGAGCCTATAATCGTCAGCAGAAGATCAAACAGGCTTTTGACAGAAAAAACAAGAAGAAAGAGTTTGAGCAGGGCGACCTGGTGCTCAAGTGCGATGCACCCAGACAGGAAAAGGGCAAACACAGTAAATTCGATGCCCTCTGGTTCGGGCCTTTCAGGATCCTTGAAGCATTTTCCAATAACACTTACAGGTTGCAGGATCTGGAAGGCAATGAAGTCTTCAGTGGCCCAGTTAATGGGCATTTCTTAAAAAAATGTTTTATGTGAGCCGCAGCCGGCTCGTTCCATTTTTGTTTTTTGTAAATATCGCTTTTGTTTTTGTTTTGTTTTTTGAACTAATAAATGACTCCATAGCCCAACAGCAAAGGCACTAAGTCTGCAAAAGAGTTCTTAGAGCATCACAGGGACGACTCTATCCCCCATGGAGCCAAATGTTAGCGATATTTCTGGCTAAGGGGTTTAGATATCAAAAGAATGTGTTAAAACCCACTTGTCCAAAGTTTCGAGCGATGATGCGCCCGTGATAAACAGCAAGCAAGACTGGGCGGTCCAGATTTGCGCGCCTAGATCGATGGCGTACAACAATTGTCGGACCCCCCTTGCCTTCCGATCTTTAG
>ML826149.1:21475-33838 GCA_009831015.1 Picea engelmannii
GGGGGGGGGGGTCCGACCTCCCATGTGCAGCTCTCCGACGGCTGCGATCGAGGCTCCCAGATCAACGGCGTGCGTGCAGCCCCGCTCTTCTTAACTGCCATATGATTAACCAGTGTGGGCCCTCCTTCTGCCATTTCATCCTTCCGTCCACCTTTCCCCTGCTGCCGTGTGTCATCAATTCGCTTCTCCTCTTTAACCCGCATGGCTCTCTTTTCTTCCCACCATCCGCTCATTCCCTGCCACGTGTCCCTTCCCTTCCCACATCAGTTTCTCGCCCGAATGCGAGCTTAATTTTCCCGTTTGCCCCCCATCCACCTGGGCGCCTTCCGCCATGGATCACCCTTCTGTCACCCCTCTCTGTCATCACCCCCCACTTCTTGTCACTCCTTCCACACGTCCCCTGATGTCTCCACTCCTACCATCCACCATGTCTCCCGCATCGGCCCTCATGTCCACCCTTCAAGCTATTCGGTTGCGCCAGATGGCAGCGCGAGAAGTCTTCCCTATCCCGAGACGCTGAGTTGGCCTGGCCGTTTTTAATCCCAAGAAGCAGTTATTGAGGCGGTTGAGGGTGGTTAGACATCGTCTCCGCCATAATGGGGACGTCCTGCAATGAATTAAAAGCACGTCGATTCGCCGATGTAACTGTCAGAAGATCTATCGCGTCTGCCACAAATTGCACGATTATTCAAGATTGCGACTGCAGAATGTCAGAAGCCATGCAGACGCAAAGCTTTCAATGCGTTTTCTCGATCCTGTTGCTGTTGTTGTTTTGAGTATATGTAGGCCTTTTTGCCATTTTTGTATCCATCGATGGTAGAGCTAAGCTCCCGACTGTAAAGTTTCAGCAAATACTCTGGTTTCCTGGTTATGCCTATGTGTTTGAGATTTCTTGGTTTATAACAAACAGTTCTCTTTCTTGTCCATCTTGTTTCATCTTTGCTGGGGGGTTCATAGTGAAGGATTCACGTGGGCTTAACAATCTTGTTGCGATAAAGGATTTGTCGTGACACCTTTGTATTCTCTGGTAGTTGTGTTTGAATATAAAAGGATTTTGTGTTCGAATGCATTTCTTCTTCAGTCTATTGCATACCTGATGTCTGTAATAGATCATTGCGCCTTTCTTGCGTAAGTCTTCCACCTGCTCACCCTTTTACTATGACTCACTGTTTGGAGTTTGTCAAGACCTCACTCTTTCACGCATGCCTGGTCCGGTTTCTGAGTTGATACGATACTGTTTTGAGTTTCCCTCCATTTGATCACCTTTTAAAACAAACCGTGACATAAAAAACTGATGGGCTTCGGGCTCTGCTCCTGCTAGCAATCCAGGGGTGACTTCCGAAAGCCAACAGTTTCCCATGATACTTCTTGTGTACTTGTGCATGGTGTTTCTTCTTGTGATCTTGGTTGCTGCAAATTGTTTATGGTTTAAGTAAAATACTAAAATGGAATGAAATTCATGCTTAAGCCTTTCTTATTGAAAAATCAACAACAAGAACTGTCTCAACTGCTTCTTTCTCTTCATTTGTCAGTTTATCGATAGCCTTCTTGAACCATTCTTCGATGTAACTTTTCATAGGTGCCATGTTGATTTCATGTCGGATTTTAATATTGAACAACTCACCCTCCAAGTCTCAGAAATCAATGGAAATGCCATGTAATATTTCTTCAATGTCCTTATTTTTTATGGAGTAATCCACCATACAGTTATCTATGGCATTCTCATTGTACAATTATGCCATAGAATTTTTCAATTGACAATCCTTTAAAAATATCAACTTGCTCATCGAACTATTGTTTTGTTAGGAACAACGAGTTGAGGATCAACATGGGATCTTGGAATTTGTTAGTGCTTTCGGTTAGGTCCACCTCCATGATCCTTTTGAATAGCTCTTCTCTCTTGTTATGGCTTGTGTTAGAGAAAGATTTGCCTCACCCTATGCAATCTTGCAGAGAGGGCCTTATTCCATTTCCCTATGCAGACTTATCTTCCCTGTTACTAAAATCTAGAGACAAAAATACAAATTTTTCCACTTGTATGCATCTTGCACACTATACAACAAGCGTATACGTAGGCTGCTCCACTACATCCCGCATACATCGGGATTTGTGCCAGAAAATCAAAATTAAATGTCGAGTTTCCATGTCACGATAGGAGATCTATGATCCTTGGCCTTCCATATACTGGAAACATTCTAAGTCGGCCCTTCAGTTGCGTTTTCAAGGCTATAAAGAGGCCACTTCCGAGCTATGGAAAAGGAGAAAGAATTCAACTTTGAGAGAAAAGTTACTTTGAAGAAATTATTTACTTCATATTGAGTCTGGATCCCTTTGTCCTTTAAGTCTGAACACAATGATTAGCCCCCAAGCTCTTCCCTTATTGATGGAGAACCTCATTATCTCCCTTATATGAGCTTGCCTTTGGTGGAGGATTGAAGTGGTGGAGGCCCAACTGGAAGGAACTTGGTTTCTCGGTTCTGAACTGTCTCGACACGGAAGTCTGTAATATTTTCACTTCTATTGATCATTTATTAATAGAAATACTCCTTTCTCGTCCAATTGATATCTTGCAAATATATGAATTATTATCCATGGGCATATTTGTTATGAATATTGATGTATTATGCTATCCAATGTGCTAACTTGTTATATTGCCACCATATGCTTTTTTTTTCTTGTTTGTTGAGAACTTGTTGTAGGTATATATATTTGGGTCAAAGTGCTCAACGGTGGACATCATCGAACATTTGGATGAGGTAGGCCTCTTTCTTATCTTGATTGCACATTGGTTTATATAGCATGTTGTTGGGATAGAGTTGATTTCTACAGTCATTTCCATCTGTTGTAGTTCAGCCTAGCCATAGAGAGATTTTCCTTGTAACAGCTTGGTTGCATGCCTGAACAATGTTGTTCAAGTTCTTTATTTTCTCCTTCCAACAGGAATTCAAATGCTTGACCCAAATTGGAGAGGGAAGGTCCTCCTCTCTTCTCTTTAGCTTTGACATGTTGGAAACTTTAATACCAAAGGGTACCACGACATCAAGGTAGAAACCTTCTTCATTTTTTAGGTTGTCCTGTAGATATTCAAGGAAGGCATGCGCCCTCGAGCCAAAATAAATCATGCTCTTTGAAATTTCCCAAGCTTCTGTAATCATTGCCATTATTTCCTTGATATTATTCTCCACATAGCTCCTCGCTGATGTGAGTAAGCTTGATGATCCTTTTATTTTGGCTATGGGTGTGGTGGGTCCGACAATTTCCACAGGGATGGAAAGGAGTGGAAGAGGCATTAAAGTCTCTTCCATTTCTTTAATCCTTTCCTTTAAATTTATATTTTTCGCTTCCATACCACCAACGAAATCGTCCAATGCATCGCCAATTGCTTTATGAATTCTGGAAATTTGGGAAGGCCGCATATTTCTCAGTTTAACCTTTGAACGATATTTCCCCTTTTTATTCTTCACATCACTCTTCTCAATAATTAATTTTTTAGATTCATGTCAAACACAACGCTCTGAAATACAAATGATTCTTCTTCATCAAAGATCTCATTCTCAACAATTTCCAACAAATTATTCTGGTGGGCCGCACCTCCTGGATGGTCAATGTTAGGAAACCTCTTATGAATGTCATCCTCAAGATTCATATCTTCAAGGGAGAGGCTATTGATTTCACTTTCGATGTGGTGCTCCTCTTCCTCTTGTACAATATTCTTCCTCTTCTTCCTCAGAGGAAGTTTATGTGAGCTTTCAATTTTTCCTAGAGAGGGGTTCTTGTCTCCTCCTCCACCTGAACCACTGTTGATTACCTTTTTAGCTGGGTGGGCCGCTAGCACACTACTCTGAGGTGTTGTAGTCTTAGGATTAACAGTTGGGGATTGGGCGCTGTAACATCCCCGACCATCCATAGACCGGTTAATGCTACCATGCAGAATATACACTTATATATATAACATGCATTATAATGAATTTAAATACTTAACACAGAGTAATCATAGAATTACTCCTAAAATACACAATCGATGAAACTAAAATTAATTCATATACGCAACGGAATATATGATAAGATTCAAGCATCACAAAACATGCATAAAATAAATAATTAAACACAACAATGATACTTATCTTCTAGCTGGATTAAATGCACCAACTGCATGCAGATCTTCCATGAACCTCCTAGCCTTAGACCATGCTACTCATCACTCTCAGTAGTAGTTCATCCCCGAGCTGGGACTAAACTCCACCGGGCAAGGGAATTCTAGGCTTGGCAAGGACAACAAGGAAGTTTCACAAAGCAACAGAAAGGATCTTTTATCCCAGGAGCCACTTACGCCCACAACACACAGACCCTTATTCCCCACACACCTGCTCCACCCCATGAGGATACACCTTCACTAATACAAGTCCATCGGCTAGTACACCTCCCTTACCTTGGGCTTCAACAATAGGTTGGATCAGAAGTCTCAGAGTACTGTGGCTTCTACGGGACTCCCTTCCAGGAGAACTCACTTCCCAACAGACTCTCTCACCTGGGAGAGCTGCTCACAAGTATGATAACCAGTCTTCGACTTAGCTACAACCAGTTATGGTTGACAACAACAACAACAACGATGACAAATACTTAGCCCCCCTTCCTTACCCTACCTAGTGGAGCTTAGTCCTCTATAACTCTTCTTCGTGGTCAGTCTACATGTAGCAGTGTTTATATTTTTATTAATGATCTGTATAATTACATATACAAACAAAATATCAAGCTCCTAGCCTAATCATCACATAAGCCTCCTAACTTATTATAACTCAGCTCACCAGCCTAACAAACATGTTTACAATTCATATTTACAACTGGGGCTCTACCAGGGGATATTACAATCTCCTCCCCTTATTTTTTCACTGTCCTCAGTGCAACTTGTTTATACATATATAATTCAAAAATTCTTCAAAAATATCCAACCTTTATCTATTGGAAGCCCATTATCCAACTTTACTTTCAAGCACCAATTCTAGTATCCATACTGCAACTGAAACTCAATTTCTCTATTTCCTGGAGTTGCTTCAGGAAAGCATTCATATTATTGTTCCTTATTACATGGTTCAATTAAACCTCATTGAAAGCACCGAATGGCTGTAGATCCATGATGTTCCATCCATTTATAAACTCGCAACAGTGCTATGAATCCACAGACGTAAACAATCTACTCGTATACCTATTCATTCGGAAGCAACATTAGAACATACATGCAATACATATACAGGAAATTCTAATAACATTATAACTTGTATACGAATTACGAGATACATAGGATACAATGAGCAGAGAATTGATACTTATCTTTTGATTGAGAAGACTTCCATATCAACATGATCTAGGCCAAGGTACCAAACCCCAACAACATTCCAACCAACAGTCTCTCTTCCCCACATGCCTGTCCCACCCCAGGAGTGTGCACCTTCACTTTCACACAGTCCATTGGCTGCTACACCTCCCTTTCCTTGGGCTTTAGCAACAGGCCAGACTGGAAGTCTTAGAGCACCGTGGCTTGAGGAGTTCCAACTGCCCTCAGAGGTCTCCAATGGGCATCTTCCCCGAGCTACCATTTGTAGTCAACATTCTAACTTTAGTCAACATCATCTCATTTTCATCACCCACATGCATTTATCATGAGAAAACATAAAAGAATTCATTTGGGAAATCCAACTTAGTTCAAAAAGGAATTCAACTTTTTCCCCAAAACAGGAAATTCCATTTCATAATTCTTCTTGGCTTTTGCTAAATTATGAATGCAACCATGCTTATGATTTTCCACAGGCACCAAACTGCATACCAATTTCCTGCAAGACTTCATCTTGCATACTGCCAACAAATTTTCAGTATTTCCTGTACATCATAATTCAACATGTACAACACCTTTTGCAATGATCTTAGAATTGCCTGCACCTAGCAATTCAATCATAATTACCAAACAATTTAACCAAATAGAACGACTCATCATTCTATGCATATGCATGTTCATAATTAATAGCAGTAAGTTTATTATTTCAATTTTCTGAACATAAAATTTTTTGTAGTCTCTATTCCTGTGACTACCTAGCTTTGTTTAACATTTCAACTTTCCTGTTGCAATGTTTAACAGTTCCTGCAATGTTCTCAACTTCATGAGTTAGCAACATTTCAGCCATTAGTATAATTATTTCCATGCCAAAAACATATATGCATGTACTTACAACACGCATTCAACAAAGTGCATTTAAGTATATAATTCCATCATGTATGAGTGCAACTCTGCCCTTACTAGACATGAGTACAACTCTTAATGCCTATTTATTTATTGCACCCTTGTATTGATTTACATAATGCTCTTTATCTTAGTCATGTATCTCACCATCCATAAGTAGGAATTCTGGCCAATGTGTTGACACATTCTCCACACACTTCCTATTGTCTTCCCAATTAATTGGATGCCTTCCTTTTCGACTCGAACACTACACCAAGAATATAATTATGTGGTGTTCATTAGTGTTAGCAAAAAGGTTGCAGTCCAAGTTTTATTTAAAGGTAGGAATATTTTAGTACATGTGTAGCTCATAACCTTTCCATATCCGTACCTTGCCATATCCAACCATGTCCTAGTCTCATACATGACTAGCTTACCGACATTCATTCCTACAACAAGTTCTTATCTTTTAATTCTTTGGTTATTACCCCATAACCAAATTAACATGACATTCTACTGTGTCAGTGTGTGCATTCAGAAGATAAAAATCTTGAATTAATACAGGCCTCCAGCCTTTACCACATCCAATGGTATGCATTCAATAATATAATCATGTGATTTTATAAAATAACTCTGGCTAAGGAAATTCTTACCTAAATTTCCTTTCAACAATTATGCAAGAAGAGTAATAAAAACTCATACCTGCATGACTACCATTAATAAATTTTATACGACCTGAAAGTCTGATGGTAGTAGAATCTTTCATGCTTCGTTTATAAAACTTATAACCAACACTTCAGCTCTCTGTTGCTTCACTCCTTATGCAACAACATCACCGACAACACTTGCAAACATGCAATCATTGTTTCCTCTGGCTGACTCAACAAGTCGTAACCATACTAGCTGCCACAAAAATTGCAGCAACTTTTTTCCCATGTGCAACTTTTCCTTGTTGAACCCAGAAGATTTCAATTCTTCCCGGGTTCCTGAATCTTCTTGTGCTCTCACTTTGATCACTGTGCATGATCATTCCTGCCCTGAGCACTTTCGACGCAGTGCCCCTACCCCAGCGGGGGTCTGCTGACCTCCCGGTCAAAGGATCTTTCAATCTTCTCAGTCAAATTGACTCTTTAGGCTCATGATTGAACCCAAAACAAATATACATAGGTCCCCTTTCCTTCTGTGTGCAGGTCCTGACAGACCCACGGGATATTCCCGTGCGCTTCCAAAACTCCAAGTTTCAGGTGCTAGCCCCTTTTTCATTATCCCTTTCCTTCATAAGACTGTGGGCTATGACCTCACATAAGTGTGTGATTGCGGGCGTGGGAAAGAGTGGTTTTAGACCAACCCACTTTTCTCCCTGCAATTCACCTCCAGCTACCGCGTATATTTTTTCTAAAACCGTGGCTTAAATTGTGGCCCGCTCTTAGATTTTTAACATCCGAGCAAGTTCTGGCCCCACAATCCAACTCATTCATCGATCTCCAATCCCATGGCGATGATCCGCGATTAACGATTGTTATCTATCCTCCTTCCACACATGATCCCATATCTACACGATCTATCGACACGTAGCTCCCTTCCAAATCAACGGCTACGATTGATTCCGGCTCTCCGACCCTCAAGAGTTTCAACTCTCAACTATCTACTTTTCCCCGTATGAAAATCTTCCAGAGTTGAAGATCTATTGACACCTGTCCTCAACAATTGGACGGTTCTGATGAAATCTGGCTCTCCAGCCTTCAAGATTTCTCATGTCTCCATACACACAAATCTATGGAGTGAATTCTCCAGAGTGATAGATCTTGTGCCATGCGTCCTCTTCAAATCAATGACCTTGATTCTCTTTTGGACTTCGACTCTTTTCGACCAAGACCAGATCAACAATCCTTCAACCTCCTCCTCGATCAGCGATTGAGATTTCCTTCGTGACTTCAAAACTTTCACCCTCTGATTTCCTCCAGAGTGCTCCGTACCTAGAGTTCCAGATCTAGCACCACGCATCCACTTTCAGATCAATGAACAAGATTTACTTTAGTTGTTTCTCCTCCTCCTCGTCCACAAACTTCCGAAGTTGTGGATCTTACGCCACCCGTCCTCCTTGACGATGGATGGTCCCAAATCACTTCAGGACTTCAGAACTTTAGCAAGTCCACTCTCCTGCGCACAAAAGGGTTAAGTCTCATGTGCTTACCTCTAGATCCAATGGTTGTTGGTCCTTCACGCTCAGACCCAACGGATGGGATCTGTTCCTCTCCTCTATGCTTCCTTTGTTCTGTTGGATGTTGATCTAACGGTCCAGGATTCTTCTCACAACCGATCTGACGGTTGTTGTCACTCCTCCTCCTGAGCTTTTGAATTCTTCTACCTTGGAAGATTTTGTTAGTGTTCAAAGGCTTCGGCCTTTGACCTTTCTCCCGCGAGTCCGCCTCTTGGATCTCATATTTTCTCTCGTAAGTGTTATCTCTTCTGAGCTTTAGGACTTAGAATGAGTCTGTCTCCCACGCACTCCTTGCATTATCTCTTCTGAGATTTTCAATTTACTCAATCTCCTAAGGGTCTCGGCCCTTCTGTTTCCTTTCAAAGGAAAACTTCGTGCCCTCCTGGAAACCTTCTGCTCAAAGCACACCTTGCTGACCGTTTTCTATAGAGTGTTCAACAGATCTATGAGTATCTTCCTCTGATACTCTTCTCCCTGAACTTGATAAAGAGTTCTCTCTATGCACACTTGCACTCACTCGATGCCTGCCTAGCAGAGCCCTACAGAGTTCTCAGTGACTCTATCTCTCTCTGAACTCAACATAGACGTCTTCCTATGCACTCCTTGCACTTCTGTTGATGAAGGTTCAATGATATCTCTCCTGAGCTTCTCTGAAGTTAAATTACCTCTGTCAACACACTCCTTGCGGAAAATGTGCATTGATTGCACTTGAAAACTCAAAGAAGGGAAACAATTGAAACTTATTCAATACTTCACCAGTTTACGCATTCAAACCAATTTGATTTAAGAAAACGTTCAGATTTCATTTTCTTTCCGAGCTCTTCTCTACTCTATAATCATTTTTGGGCACTAGCTCCTTCTCTCAGTCCCCAATCCATGTGATCACGGGTCGTGACCAAGCGCTAGATCACTAGATTCTCACTGGGGCCTTCGACTTTTGGAAATTTTCAAAGCACCACACAACAATCTCTCGGAGTTCCAGATTACTAAGATCACGACATAGGGAGGATTATCCATCCACGTCTACTCATCATCCGACAACTGACACTTACTATGGAACCTTGGGCGTCTGAGTTTCAGAACTTCAAAGCTTCAGGACTTCGGTGGATTTCACATCCGTGCATCCGAACTGTTAATCTCCGAACATTCCTAATCACCTTTGGTGACATCATTACGTCACATCACTTAACATTTTCCAATTGTGGAGGAATGCAACGGTGGTTTGGAGTAACCCGCCTTTCATCCCGCAATTCTTCTAATGCTGACACATAACCCCTTAGTGAAACCATGGTTTGGATTGCGGGACCACCTTGGAGAATTAACTCCCATGCAACTTGGGTCCCCGCAATGCCTCCTGACCGTTGATATTTATGTATGGTGATCAACGCCAGTGTGGGTCCTATGACATTTAACTACGTTATGTAACATTGGCCCCACTAGCCATGCTCATACAGGATGCCACATGGTGGAATACTAGTGACTGATACGTGGCCCATTCATATGGGTGACACTCGTCACGTTCCAAATTCCATTTCAATATTCCACAGGTTCTAAACCCACTGACACGTGGCACACATCCCATGTGTCCACGTCACCTCCAGGTGACATCATCATGACTCACCACTTCGGCTCTTCAGTAGCTTTTTCCCTTCGCTACTGCATTTGACCTTTCGAGATTGGTTAATCCAATGGTCGATCCCTCCTCTCCAGATCTACGGTGTAGATCCACTTCAGAGCTTCGGGCTTCAACCCTTCTCTTGTTTCTGATATCAAACTTCAATGAAGTCGCGAAGTCCGAAGGGCTTCTGGGTTAAATCCTCTACACCTTCCCCAGATCTGACGGTCATAAGGGATTTCCCTTCCTTCCGAACAGATCCTACGGCGCAGAAAATACTATGTTACTCTGTGGATTTCCAGAGGAATTCATGGCTAACTACCTCACAACCTTACCAGATCTGACGATTGTGAAGGATTCTCCTTCTCTCGAACAGATCCTAAGTTCGACATTACTTTGTGGTCCAATACCACTTTTGTCATGGTTTTATGACACTGCTACACTTCTTGAGCTTCGTAACATGGCCAAGGTAACTTGTTGGCACTCAGGAACGTTCTAAGGTTCGAAATTGGTCCTCCAGACATAATTTCCTCTTGAAACCTTGGGGCCAAGGACCACTTACCCAGCCCATCCACGCTTCGCATTGAAATCATGTGTTAGAAATTGAGTTTTGTCCATTTCGACAACAACTCCTTCTGAAACTCTTGCTTCAACTTCCACTAACATGGCCCATCCATGCTCAATGTTGTAGCCATGCTCTCATACCACATTGTAACATCCCCGGCCATCCACAGACCGGGTAATGCTACCACGCAGAATATACACTTATATATATAACATGCATTATAATGAATTTAAATACTTAACACGGAGTAATCACATAATTACTCCTAAAATACACAATCGATGAAACTAACATTAATTCATATACACAATGAAATATATGATAAGATTCAAGCATCACAAAACATGCATAAAATACATAATTAAACACAACAATGATACTTATCTTTTAGCTGGAGTAAATACACCAACTGCGTGCAGATCTTCCACGAACCTCCCAGCCTTAGACCGCGCTGCTCATCACTCTCAGCAATAGGTCACCCCCGAGATGGGACTAAACTCCACTGGGCAAGCAAATTCTAGGCTTGGCAAGGACAATAAGGAAGTTGCACAAAGCAACATGAAGGATCTTTTATCCCAGAAGCCACTTACGCCCAAAACACATAGACCCTCATTCCCCCCACACTTGCTCCACCCCAGGAGGATACACCTTCACTAATACAAGTCTATCGGCTAGTACACCTCCCTTACCTTGGGCTTTAGCAACAGGTTGGACCGGAAGTCTCATAGTATTGTGGCTGCTATGGGACTCCCTTCCAGGAGAACTCACTTCCCAAAAGACTCTCTCACCTGGGAGAGATGCTCACATGTATGATAACCAGTCTTCAACTCAGCTACAACCGGTTATGGTTGACAGAAACAACAACAACAACGGCAAGAGGGAAAAAATGGGTATGGACACCCAACAAGACAACATTCGAACACTAGGACATATCAATGCTCATTAGGAAAAATTCAACGACAGCAAGTCTCACTCTTTCAAGGAACTACGTGGCCGCACCACCAACAATTATGACACAACAATGCTCAGACAACAGAAAACGACAACCCAAAAATGACTAAGGTAAAAACTCGGCTCTATAGGTGCAGATAGACTGGGTTCACGGAATCACACAGGTCATCTTTTCATTCTCCTTTTCAGAGATGTGTGGTTATCCGAGATTATCCACCAAGGTCTCAGGTTCAGACGGAGGATGGGATAATGTCCTCACGAACTCACGTGGATGATGGCCAAATGACCAATGAACTACCAACACAATTTGACTCACAGTATTACTGGTTCCAGAGATCTGTGATGGATGTTCCGGTTCAGGGTTAGACAGTGGGTTGAGAATGGAAAGACGCCCCCACAACACAGCTAACACTTCAGCTTTTAACTGAACGAGCCCAGGTCGACACTTGTCTTCCTGGAGCTGCATGCACTCCATTTAGCCTATGTCCCCAGCCACTAGGAACTTAGGATAACAAAACATAATATGTCCACCTTAGTTTTTAGGAAATAATATTAAAATATTATTCCTCTAGAGGTAAGCCCCCTAGCTTAGCCCCTAGGCCCAAATACTTAGCCCCCCTTCCTTACCTTACCTAGTGGAGCTTAGTCCCCCATAACTCTTCTTCGTGGTCGGTCTACACGCAACAATGTTTATATTTTTATTAATGATCTGCATAATTACATATACAAACAAAATATCAGGTTCCTGGCCTAATCATCACATAAGCCTCCTAGCTTATTATAACTCGGCTCACCAGCCT
>ML826149.1:33888-64004 GCA_009831015.1 Picea engelmannii
TTCTTCGTGGTCGGTCTACACGCAACAATGTTTATATTTTTATTAATGATCTGCATAATTACATATACAAACAAAATATCAGGTTCCTGGCCTAATCATCACATAAGCCTCCTAGCTTATTATAACTCGGCTCACCAGCCTAATAAACATGTTTACAATTCATATTTACAACTGGGGCTCTACCGGGGGATATTACAGGCACTCTTCTCGCTAGAACCCTTTCCTCTCTGTTTGTAAAATTCATTGGTACTGAGTATAGTCTCTAAGTTGCCAGTAGTCTGGGTAGGATTGCCCAGGTTATTATCTTCTTCTTCTCCTAGAACAATGTGGATAATGAATTTCTAAAACCCACTGTTAACATATATTCCACAAAGATTCTATTAGGGTCAAACCCTCTAATATTTTCATCATACTTGAGATTCAAGTTGTGGAAATGGTTTGCAAATTCATCAATTTTGTTGATACTTCTGAATACAAAATCCCCAATTTTCCAAGGCAAAGGTATGAATTGCTTTTTTCATTTTTCATGAAAAAAGTGCAGCCAAAAGTTATATTGCCTTACAACTTCTGTAAAAAACATTCTAACGGATATATGGCATGGAAGAAAGGAAGGATTTTCCTTAGAACTGAAAATCCTGATAACATTGTAATTTTCCATTTGCTCCAAAGTCCCCTTTTTATCCAAGAATTTACTAGCGTGAGCGGATATTCTTGGGGTATCATTTCCAAACAACAATCCTTTAAGGACCGAAACAAAGTCATTGAAAACTTCATAAAAATGCAGGGAAGCTTTGTGCCTCCATAACGCTTGGTACCAAAAGGTCATAGGGTCAAATTCACAATTCACCTTCTTTCATATAGACAATTTAGGAAATTGATAGCAATGCGCTACCGCAAAAACCAAATAAGAAGACATAAAGAATTTCTTATCCTTTTTATACTAATAAAATTGGGAAGAGATTTCAATGGAAATAAACTTCACCCAATCGAAAATGGCTTGCTCCTTGACAGTAAAATATAAGATGTAAAGAATCATACGGGAAATGCTGGCAGTATTTTCTTGGCCCGTAACTCTGGTAAATAACTAGACAATTTCCTGAAATGGGTTTTTGAACAAGATGACCTACAATCTGGTAATATCTTCAGAGATGGTCATGGGATTCTCCAAGAATTCAGGTAAGAGATCCAGGTCATTATCATGTTTTTTCAAGAAGTCCTTGCAATCTTCACCTTTGAAGGTCAGTGTTGGCTCTGGGAGTTTCAACATTTTGCAGAACAATTGAGGTGAAAGAGAGACAAGAGAATGTTCTTGGAGTTGAATCGTATGCTGACATGGTATATACTTATTAGCGCACCAGGAAACCAACTCCTTGTAGTCAAAAACTTCAGGAACACAGCCTGCACGGGCAATTACAGACATCCAAATTACTTCCTTCTGAGTAGAAGGGGATGAATAATAACAGTACGCTCTAGACCACTGAAAGTTCTGGTCCTCTTGTCCAAAAATGTTCAAAGTATCTCCGCAGAATTGTTGTCGAGTTGTTGCTGTCATAAGTTGACGAGAGTGTTATTTTGATCCAGTTAATATTTGAAATGAACACTTGAGAGATATATAATTTTCTGCAAATCATGCTTTAATGTGGTTTAATAAGAAATCTTGTCGAGCCCTTCGCCTATTAATGACAATCTTTACGGGACCTGCATGATGATTTATTATCATTAAACCATACTAAATGCGTATTCAGAAAAGTGCGAAGGTGGCGGGGACGGACGAGAGCAAATAACATTTGGGACTTTTTTGAACCCGCCAACCCAAGAACTCACGAACCCGCCATTGCAAAAGGTTGAGAAATGGCTAAGTGTTGTAACGCGGTCGACCGGACTCATGAATAATTATTCCCATGATTGGACGAGTTGCATCATCAAATTGTTCATGATTTGACTTTGCTTCTCAAGGGATTCTTAATAATTTTTGGTGGGGAAAAACCATCTTTGCTCATCTTGTGGAATAGGAAGCCCAAGTTCAAATGCTTCTAAAAATATACTTTTGAAATCCTTACCAAACTAGAGAACTTCTTGACACTATTTTTGAGTTAAAATTATCAAACTATATTTAACATTCATTGTACTTGTGTCCATAACTAAAGAAATTATGTCTCTAATATCCAATACCTCTAGATCTTCATTAGTCAAGTTGTTTAATAATTGTATGACATCATTAGCAATCTTATCCTTATCTCTCAGCTGCACCCAATCCTTTTTAACCTTTAAGCTCATACTTCTCTCAAGACTCTGTGTATCTTTAAGCACATTAATATGTACTTTCATCTGCTACAAAATCACTTTTATCTTATCATAGATACAATGTTTTTCCCCTATCAAATATTTTCTTGCAGAAATTCTTTGTTTAAAATTTTGCTTCATTTCTTCAAATTCTACAATCCTTTAGCTAGCTTCAATTATTCTGTTGTCTTTTTCATCTATATAAGCATAATTGTTGTCTATTAATGCATTTCTCTTTTCCACTTGTGCTTGTAACTAAACAATTTATGAAACCTTGTATTGATAATTACTTTCATCCTTTTGTAATTCCTATGGAGATGTTGACCGTTGTTTTTTGAGTTGTATGATTTGGTCTTGAATTGAACCTACTGGAATTTCCTCAACATCTGGAATTGTTATATTTTGGCTAGTTTAACTGATAATGCAGCTCCCTTTTCTTCATTGATTTTGTCAATATTTGCTTCATACTTTGCATTTTGTTCTGAAAGAATTCTGATTTGATCTTTCAATTGGTCCGTTTCTTTTTCCCATTCTACTATCTCTTTAGTTCAAGGCTGTGTATAGTATTAGGTAAATTCAATTTACCTCTGATATTTTGAATCTCTTTATCCTTTTCTTTTATCATTGAAGATATGTTGGATCTATTTTCTATTGTTATTCCTAAATAAATTAACTTTTGCTCCAAATAATTTATTGAAACCAGGTGAGCCTTGTTTGTAGCCTTCTTAGTTTGTACTTGAATTTCTAGCTTTCTCATTTTCATCTTTAGCCTTTTCAAATTAATAGATGTTTGTATTAGATCTATAGCCACTATGTTACCTATTTGTCTATGCCACTCAATTTTATCCTCGGGTGGAAATTTATCAAAATCCACAGTAAAATTAATGGTTTCATATTCATGAGATTTGAGATCCTTTTCTTTCTTATTAACCTTTGGTTTCATAATATCCGTTTGAAAGGTGCCTTTTTCATAATCAATAGAATACAATATACTTGAGGGAGCATAACCTTCATGGATAATCTCTGAATACAAGTTCTCTTTGGTTTGCTTGGCCAACTTTTTGTTAAGAGCCATTTTTAAAAAAACATTATTCTCTTTCTATAATCTATAATCTACTTGAAAACATCTTATAATCTATTTCAATCTACTTGCTTCTTCTTTAGCTTCATGATCAATTCTTTTCTTTTTTGTTGGAGGTTGTTCTGGTGTATCTTCCTCCATAGGATCATCAAACATTCTTCTTTGTAAATATTCCTTTGGAGGAGTTACCATTGTAACATGCATGCGACTTACTTCCTTTGATGGTGTTTTATGTTTCTCTTGAAAAATATATCACACTTCTTCCTAGGACTCTTTGTTTGTCAGTTTCCCCTCCTTTGCAATCCTTAGAAATGTACCAATCTCCATATTTCAAACGTGGATTAATGTATAATAAAAACTTGCATTTAGGGAATAACTTGGGAAGAGGCTAATTGAAAAACAAGGTATAAGATACAACCAAAAAATCATCAATAAATATCTTAAAACCATTATGTTGGCCATATTATCTTACAACCTAGGTCCATTCAAAATCTAGAAGTGACCTTCCTTCCTGATCTACCTTCCTTAACATCAAATGATGAAAATATGTTGATTGATGATATATGGGAATATAGACCAAATGTGATTGATGTTTGAAGCACTTCAACTTTTCAAAATGAACCAATTACTCATGAATTATATCAAAAAATAAATCATCATAATTGAACTTGGTTTATTGATCTAGTCTATGGATAAACCCTAGAATAATATCATCAACCGAGGTGTCATTCTCATATCCAAATATCATGCATATCGTAGATATCATTTCTCTAACTAGCTATTTAAATAAAGAGGAACCTAAAGGAAGTTTAATTTAGGCATGCTTGCATCCACTGGAAACAATTTTGACAAATAGTTGAGCTTTTGATCTGTTGATAATGAATTAAAATGAGTTCTTGGCTCATCCTCATATATCCTCTCTTGGATATTAGGTAATGATAACAATTATGTTATGGAAATTTCTATGACAGGAAAGATAACATGCATGTTACTCTTATTTTTCACAACTCTATGAACATGGTCATAAATTGGAGCACATATAAATGGATTCTGGAAAATGAAAGATTGTAGGGACTATGGCATGTGCAAGACCACATGCCCAAACAAGAAACTCCTCTGAATTATGCTTGAATCGTGATAGAGCTAGGTTTTAAAGTTCCTCGAAGGTTTTGTTTGATAAAATTGTTTAACAAGACCTTGGTCTTTATCAAGAAGGTGCTTTAAATTAGGATTGTTTGAAATAGACTGTTGGGAATCCTTTGTCGTTTTCCTAGGTGCCATTGTGGTATGTAGCTAATCACCACCATACAACTCAACAAAAACACCTTTCTAATATGATTTCCTCAAGTATTCACTTAGAAAAGAGTCTTCATTGTAAATACATGTATGACCTTGACGTGAAATAAACCTTTTGTTGCGAAAATCCACTTTGAAATCTAGCTTCCAGTGTTTTAAAATTACATTGTTCTTAGTATCACGATTCTCATATAGTAGTATGAAGGTTGGTGAATTTGTGCTTTATTAATATTACTAATAAAACACCACTTCAAAAATACACCTACCACCTTCCTATAGGCTCAAACACTAATGTGCACCAACATATTTAATGTTTCCAACTACCCAAATGACAAGCTAACATATTTCGATGTGACATGATGTCGAAAGTGGTATTGGAACCTTTTTTAAATGGTTTTTGAAACGAAAGTTAAGTCCCAAAACCAACCAAAAACAAACACACAGACATTAAGTGGTAAGGTGGTATCAGGCAGTTTTGTTCAGTTAATCTTCCTACACCTCAAACTCTTGATATAAACCTCGATTATCGATCATCTCTTTATCCCTGTTGTTAGATCTAGGTGCCAATTAGATTACTGATTCATCACTTTTTGGCCCATGCTTATGTTTTTAAGCCTTTGGTTATGCTCCAAGTTCCTAAGGGCTTTAGATCAGGTTGTGCTCCATTGAATTTTTGGCTGAAACCCATTCAAAATTTGAAATTTTGAAAATCAAGATTAAGTTAAGGCTTTCAAAGACTAAATGGGTAATTAAAAATGTAGAGTTACAATAATGAGTATTTCTTGGAGTCTATGCCAACTACCCCCCATTATTATATTATTTATTCTAACTACTTAGTGGGTCTATTTATAACCCTCCAACTACCAAGTGGGCATATTCCATGATTATTGTCACATTAAATTCATAATCCCTCTTGGATACCTCCTTAGGTACCCCATATTATACTGCCTAGGTACATTACATCCCATCCCCATTTGCGTGTTTCAACCTTGAAACATGAGTGGAAACCATACAATATGATTTTCTAAGCAATGTAGTCCACTGGTACCAAGCACAAGCATCCATCCATCCTAGTGAAATGTGGACATAGAATCCATTTGTGGCCTTACCACCTTGATCATAATTCTAGTTACTCCTTTGGTTCCTTGTTGTTGTTGTGCTACTTTGATATCTCCATGGATTTATTTTTGTCCTCCATGTACCTTTATATTGACTGCCTTTCTAGTTTCATGTTGGTCCATAGTGAGTTTATTGATGCTCACAACTTTGCCCTGATAATTATCATTTTTTAAGATAACAAAATACAATAACCTTAGTTATTGATTCTTCAACATGTAGTTAATGCAACGTTGTAGATTCTTCTTTATTCTTATACTTTTTTAAAAATATCCTTTAGATGCTTCTATAGACTGTTCTTTAGATTCAACTTCAAACTCTTCATGTAAGTGTAAATATTGCAAATTTACAATTAATTTCCCTACACGTAATTCTCCATATGACATCTTGGACTCTTCTATAATACCCTTAGAATCCCAAACATCCTAGAACCCTTTACTCCCCACCCATCGACCTATAGCTCGAACTAGTGAATCAAAGTACTTTTTAACTTTTATCACTATATCTTTGTATATAGTTGGAAGGTGGAAGTATACAAAACCACTCAACTTTATTGTTTTTGGGACAAAGATTTCTTCCACTCACAGATTTAAGAGATATTAAAATATTATTTTTTATAAAAATTTGATAAATTAATTTAAAATAAAAATTTGATATAAATTGTGTAAAGGACATTTGAGTTGACCTTGATTTATTAGTTTAAGGTACTAGATGTGAAAATATGTGGATATTTAAGTGAAGTAAGTGTTTATTGGTTGTATGTGTTTGAGGTGATATTTTTTTTGTTAGACTTTGCATTGTACTCATCAATCCACTTGCATTAAAGACAAAATAGATGACATTTAAGTCTTGGAAATTGGTGATTTTGATTACTAAATTAGAATGATCAAACTTGGGTTGTATCATGTTTGTTTATCATTTCTTAAGATGAATAATACATTTTATATTTGTTTTTAAAAATATTTTAAAGTAGTAATTGTATTTAATTTAAAGAAAAGCTAAAGTAATTATAAAATATTTTAAACTTATAATAATATATTATTTATATATTAATTTAAAAACAAAATAGAAATAATAATAATGATTTTTTTTTTAGAATTGGATAGATATAATAACAAGGCTACATGGCAGCATATACCTGCCGCTATGTAGGTATAATAAACTAAAACAATAGTTGTATTGAATCCACCGCATGTGTCGAGATGGATAACGAATTCATTTGTTGAATATGGCAGGCAAGCGTCATCTCATTAAAGATGTTGAGCCTCATCTCATTAAAGGACGTTGAAGATCCTTCTACAGCCGTTGAAGATCCTTCCACAGCCGCGGAAATAAGAGATGCATTTCAACAACTAATCACAATTTAGAAGAATGTTTTAAAATAATTAAAAAAATCAAACTGTAATGTTATACCTTTAAAAATGATCAAAACTATTTTAGTCAAACCCCAGCTAATAGATGATCAATAGCATATCCAATACTATATACCAGGCAGGTATAATAACCAATGTCCCTTCACATTATTTTGAATGATCTTAAAAAAACTCAATTTCATAAAACATTTAGATTATACATTGTAAAACGCTCAAACTTATATTTAAGGTTAACACTCAAAATTTGTAATATAAAAACAAAACTTATATTTAAGTTTAACCCTTAAAAAATTGTGAAAAAAAAATACAAATGCCATCAACTTTGAATTGTACAAAATATTATATTTTTTGATTTTAACTTTAACACTCAAATAATTGTGAAAGAAAAAGTACAATTGTCATCCATTTGAATCCTACCTACAAAATATTATTTTATTTTATTTAAATGTGCCTAGGAAAAAGGTACCCATTAAATGAGAACAAAAAACAAAAAAATGCATATCCATGCCAAAAAAGAAAGGGTTATTTATTTAACAAGATGGCCCCCCAACTTTTGACAATATATATAAAAAAAACAAGAAATATTTATTACAATTACATTGGGGGAAGTGAAGGCAGCAATAAGACTTCAAAGTTTTTGGTCAATAAGATATCACATAAATGAGATTTAAAATTTAAAATAAATAATTATTTTTTAAAAAATTTGATAAAGGGGTGTATATTTTATGGTCAACCATGAACTAATAGAAAGTCAATCCTAACTCAAAGCTATATACCATGCCTATCAGCAGGTATAATAATATGGCAAGTGTAAATTAAAATATTCAAAACCTTTTAAAAATAATTTGATAAATAACTTTTTTTTCCTGTCTACTTTCACACTTTCGCACTTCCGACATGTAAGACCTCCCCTCCCGTTCCATTTTCCGTCCCTGTTCACAGTTTTCGTTTCCTACGCTGTCCATTTCCTTTCAAGCCTTCCATTACTCCGTGCCACCTCAGTCATTACGATGCCATAATGGAAGCCTCGAATCACCTGGCGCTTACCACTTTGCATCATCAACGACATGCTATTGGGATGGAAAATGGACGTGGGTAATAGGTTGGGAATACCTAGGATGAAGTTCTGCACTACTACTCCCCTTGCACTCATCTGCCTCACACCAAGACCGTCGCCATCTAGAAGTGTCAAGGGAAATTTAAACACATTGTGGAAAAGTGAAAGCGAATCACAGGTAATTAGAAACTTCTTGTGTTATCTTGGTATGTTTTATCGATATTAATATCTCACCACAATTCTCAATCGAGTTTGAATGGTTTTTTTGGAGATTGAACCACAAATGGTTCAACATTTTGCAGGTAGTGTGTTTGGAGGAGTTGATAATAAAGAAGTTTGTGAAACTAAAGAGCATGCCTGGATTGGGGCATTATACAAATATTTGATGGCTAACGGTTAAAGGGATAGTAGGTGCTTTGAGTTAGAAGAGTTGATAAGTATGGAAACATTGCCCTTTTTTTTCGGAGGAGTTTAGCGGATCTGGATATGTGACATTGAAGAGAATACAGGGCTTGGTAAAGTGTACAAACCTTCAACGACTAAATGTCGATCGGGGCTATGAGTCAAAGCATTGCCAAATATGGAAACATTGATTATTATTTTGTGTTTGTTTTTAATATTTCAATGTTTAGAGAGTACATGGTTTAATATTGTTCCTTTGAATAGTTTTGATATAATAATTTGTAATGATATAATAATTTTTTTTTTTTCTTTTTTGTTAAGAATAACTATTTTTTAATATTTTTGTTCTAAACTTCATCATTTAAGAATTTTATTGTTATCAAAATACTTGCAATGAAAATTCAATATCATCAAAATTACTCAAAAAAAGGAAAAAAAAAGAGTTTAAATAAAAAATATTACTGAAGTCTTAATAATCAACAAAATTAGTCAATGCAATACTGTGTACATTCTGTGTGTATCATTATGGTTACATGAAATTTTAAAGTATATGAACTTAATAAATATCACATTTATCCCACAATATGTCTAGAAATAATATTTTTGAAATATGAACATAAATATAATATTATGTGTTGAGGAACTATCTCAGTGTGTACTAGTTACTTGGTTAGTGTAAGAGTATTGCATGGCTAAGAGAGCCTCAAATGGTGTGACGATGCATGTCAATGTATGGTGATGTTTTCAAGAGGTAGTTCTTGGAAAGAGCATGAAGTTCACTAAAGATTTGTTGGGTTCGACAATTGGGGTTGGTCTCTTATGTAATTTCTTGTACTTATATTAAAGTTTTTATGATGTTGCATGTAACAAGTGTATGGTTGTAAATCATACATAGGCATGTGTACCCCTAATTTGGCTGTGTTGTATTAGACTCATGGTTTGGATTTCAACATTATGTATAGGAGGATGAGTGTGGGCGTGTTTACTTGCACTTATCACTAGAAGACTACTTAAATTTTTTTGATAGCATTGGAGGCTTTCTTACTAGTGTTTTAGGAAGGAGGAGTTCATGAAGTTGATGTGGATCTAGGGAACTTGAAGAAATAATTACAATTATGATGTTCATTTCTACATTGACTTGATAAGGTTGTTCACATGTAAAGGAATTGTTAACACTTGTTTGTCAAGTGGGAAATATGTTGGGTATGGTCTATGGGTGATTGTAGTGAAACCTTTGTAGATAAAGATAATTTAAGACAACCCTAAACTTCAGAAATACCAAAATGCATCGAGTGCATAATTGACAACAAAAGAATATAGAGAGAAAACTCAATGTAGGGTAAGACCATCAAATACTCCTGATGGAAAGAATCACTCCATAAGCCATAATCGCTACAATATAGTACTCAACATCCAACATGTCTCATATAATGATATTCATGTATTTATAGTTTTCTCATGAGTATTGTTTGTCATGTTGTTCTATAGATAAGAATATGGCCAAGGCACCCTATGAGGAAAAATATCCTTCCTGCTTTACACTATCTGAAAAATTCCAATAGCCTAAGGGGTAACCCTCTCGATTGTAAATATTTTATATTAAAGAGTTCTTCAAATAAAATTGAAGAATGGGGTTTATTTCAAGTACAAGACTTGAAATAGTCGATTGAAAATAACTAAAGAAACAAAGAGTTTAAAAACCGTTTAATGAACAAATGTAATGATTTACACAAAGGGCACCATATTCTTGTTTAACCAACATTAAAGATGAATACAAAATAGAAAAAGAAGAAAATAATAAGCATTATCCTTCTAATAGGTATATGCTCAACGTAGAGAATATTTCAGAAGAATGAGATACAAAAAAGTAAAGATATAACTAGAAGGAAAATAAAAAATATCAAAGAAAACTTCGATATCATATCAATAATTATTCCTTGACTTCATCACACTTCTAAAAACAGTATGAGAATTTGACAGATGAATGATATATGAGAAGAAAAAATGTGGATACCATCAAGAATGATGATGAAACGATACAATTATTTCCATTGAACGATGAAGACCCTAGCAAGGAAAATTTTAGGGGCTAAATTTCACCCATGGACTAATTTTCCATGCTTTTTCCCCAAAAAAGATTCGCCAATTTCGATTTTTTCTAAAAATTATTTGACCAAATTCTATAGAATAAAATTATTTTACCTTAAAATAGCCCAAATTTTATTGAAACTATATAAAATCCTTAGAAATTTGAATATTTTTACAAAAATATCACCAAACATTTTACAGTTTGAA
Organism: Picea engelmannii; assembly: GCA_009831015.1. Classification (NCBI taxonomy): domain Eukaryota; kingdom Viridiplantae; phylum Streptophyta; class Pinopsida; order Pinales; family Pinaceae; genus Picea; species Picea engelmannii. The sequence continues at coordinate 44,792 of ML826149.1, forward strand.
TATTAATGATTATTAAGATTCGCCAAGGTTTCTACATTTTGAGATAAATTTACATCCTTAAAATTATCCGTGGACCCTAGAGAAGTGTTTCTAGCATTTGCAAAGTTCCTAAGCATGGTTAAAGAAATGAAGGAACGTTTTGGTGTTGTTTAGATAAGAGTTGAACGAGGCATACAACACAATGACGTTCTCCTTATAGACAAAAAATGAAGAGTATTAGTGAAATTTATGAACAAGAAAATAGAAGATATCGAAGGGCACTTATGAAAAAGATATTACAAACAACAATTTCATTTGAGAAAATTAGAGGAAAGAAACATTAGAAACAACCCATGAATGTAGAATATGATGCAATGATGAAGAACCAAACATGGGAACTTGTGTCGTATCCTAAAAGAATAAATGTTATAAGTTCCAAATGGGTTTATAAGAAAAAATTTAATTCAAATGGGGCATAAAAGTTCCCACCATGAGTTTTTGAAGCTACCAAGTATGTTGGGCATGTTGGAGGGTGATATTGAGGGAGGAATGGATGCAAAAGTGCCCCTCCACTTCTCTTTTTCTTGTAAATTCTCTATAGTTGTTTTTAGAGGGGAAATGTTAGGAAATGAAAGAGGTGACTCTCTATGAATTTTCTAGACAAGATTTGTCTAGAAAATTAGAAGTTTCTATACTTTAGATTATTTTAGAATATATTAAATTAATTGAATACAAGTAAAAAATAACTAGAGTGGGAGGAAAATTAAAGCATTTGTAGCTTGAGTTGGACAAGGTGACAATATCTCTCTAGCTCAGTGAAAGGAAAACATAAGGTGTGGTCTGTGCAAATGGGCACAAATAGGTCCCATGGTCCATTAAAAAGGGCACAACAAGAACATGCAGGGGTTCTTCAGAACACACACATGTTCCTGTCAATGTGTCTATGTGGAACACTAAATGGAGGTTCGGGTTTTTCCAAACCTCTAACATCAAGAACGAACACATATTCTTGTTGGTGCATGTTTTAGTCCACCAACTTCGTGCACTCACCCTCAATCATTTGGAAAGTTGTGAATTCAACCTTTTATTTGATAGGCAATTGGCTCATTTGGAAAGTGGGAAAAGGGGATAAAGTTTAAATTGGTCTTGACCCATGGATAGGTATCAAGGGATTGCATAGATTGTGTCAAGAAACTTAGAAGTAAAGGATTTTATACTCTTAGATAGATTGTGAACTAGGAGTGGTCTACAAAAGACAACTAGATTTTAGAGAAGATTTTGCAGAGGCTTGGAAAGGTTATACATTTTTTTTAAAGACAATAATATAATAAGAGAAGAATATCAATGGCCACGGTCCCTCAATCCCATTGAAACTTATGTGCCTAAGCAAGGCTATAGAACACTTCTTCAGGAAGGATTGGAGGGATAATAGGTTTAGTGGTGGAAAATCATCTGGAAATTAAGGTGTCCTTCCAAAAAATAAAATATTCATATGGCTGATATTAAACAATAAGTCTCCTACATTGGAGGTTCTTCAGAAGCTTCAGAAAAAAATATCAATGAACCAAGTTGATGTCGCCTATGTCAACAAGTAGATGGCATAGAAAACTTAATTATAACATGTCCATTTACTAAAATCTTCTTAATTGACTCCTTCAGGCTAGAGGACAATCTGTGAATAGAGATGAAGATGCTTTGGGTGCCTATTCCAACCTCATCTTCTGCCTTTCCTATTACCTTTGGCATCTGAGTGATAATATCAATCTCGGAGTCGCCAATGATGTATCAGGGTCGTATTTCTTTCTGGATTAAGCCTCCTTAGCACCGACGAATTCCAAAACTGATATGACCGGAAATATACATATCTAAATAGCACAACATAGGGCACAACCAGGAAATTTCCTCCGATTAAATGTAAATTTTATAGGCTTGATGATTTCGAAAAGTGTTAATGACATAAAACAACTCCTCTCAGTTCAGTTCAGTTCCGAGACATGCTTACTGATTATAGAATTTGTCCTTCCATTTTTCATCGATTGGGAAGCAGGTCTATGTAGAATGGAAACACGAATGAAATTATAAGGATATTAATACCACGAGACTCGGGAGACTAGGGCTTCTGTATAGTAAATGTGTGGGAAAACACAGAGACATGTCGAGAAAAAGACAAACAAAAGTACTTGCTTTATTTTATTTATTTATTATTGATTTAGACATTACACCAGTGGGGTCAACTATAGATGGATGAGAAATTTTTTTAATTGATTGTCCTCTAGTGGGATAAATGGCTTATAGACTTGTTTTAATTGAGACAGTCTGCCATCAGGTTAGGTGGTTCACTTTTTTTTTTTTTAAATAGTGTTAGTAAGTAATTGGCTTCGTCCATATTGATATATGTTTAAGAGATATTAAAATATTATATTTGGATGGAGATTTGATAAAAAAAAATTGAAATATTATTTTTGGATGGAAATTTATAAAAAGTTGTGTAAGGGACATTTCAGTTTACTCGTGATTTAGAAGTTTAAGTTACTAGATGTGATTTACCTTGTGAAAATATGTGAATGGTTATGTAAACTAAGTGTTTATTTGTTGTATGTGATAGAGGTAATATTTTTTGGTTAGATCCAATATTGTATTGGGGTATCCAAATTTTCCTATTTTTGGTTTACTTTTTCTATTAGTTATTTTTCTAAAATTTGATAATTTGAATTATTTTAAAATTGGCCAAAATTCAAGAGACAAATTTTTTATAAAAAAAATTCTCAACATAAAAATAAAAATAAATAAAACTCTAGCTTTTGACATAGTTCCTAAATCATTAAAGTGTTTAACTTAATTGGATATTTTTAATCAATAATTAGATTGTTGACGAGATATAAGGACACTTTCACATGTTGAATAAAGGAAATCTACTCAAGTAAAAAAATATTAATAATAAAGAATATATAATATCACAATAAATTAATACGAATCCCCCTTAATTAAAAAAATTTAAACATCATTTTAATTTTTTTAACGTCTTTCAATATTTAATATATTAAAATTCTAATAAATTTATTTATACTAATTAATCCACCAACCATGTCAATGAAATGTACAAAACTAATATCATAGCGATGCTCTGTATATCAAATCCTCACATAGAATCCATCTGACAACGATAAAATTGCTGACAGTAGAAAATCATTCTATAATATTAAAGAAAAGACAACCATTCATATGGAAAATCGGCTTATGTAAACTAAACCAATAAATCTTGGTAGCACTTAGTTGGAGTTATTACATGAGGACATGATAATTGCACTGGTACTTCACTATAGCCAGATAAAGTTTGCATCCATTCCCAGTATTACACGATTATGTTTTGGGCATACTTTCTCATTGAAGGCGGACTTGCTCCCAGGCGAGATAAGTTTGAAATCCAGCTAAATGATCTCACTGGATTCTTTGCTCCCCAAACCCTCAAGCTAATTGGTTACATTAAGTATCGTAAGGTCATAATTCTTGTTGACAGTGGAAGCACCCATAATTTTATTCATCGTCGCATTGCCTTGGAAACTAATTGCTATATCCGTGCAGTCAATAATTTTCAAATCATGATTGCCAATGGCGGGTCCATGAAATGTGGGGGGTGGCGTGAAAATGTGTGTCTCCAAATTGGTCAATACCACATGAAATATCATATGTTTTCTATCGACATGGGTGGTTGTGACATTGTGTTGGGTGTTGAATGGCTCAGGACTCTGGGTTCCATTCTCATGGATTTTAAAGAATTAACCATGAAATTCAACCAGGAGGGCCAATAGTATAAGTTCCAAGGCATCACAACAAGTTCCCCTGAGATTATCAGTTCCCATTGCATGGAAAATCTCCTCAAAAAAGGTTACTGCAACATTATTGCACAACTCCATTCCATTCACGCCACTAAGACACCCTCTGTGCCTCCACACCTCCAATCCATCCTCTCCAAACATCAAGCTGTTTTTTCCACTCTAAAGGGACTCTTTCCTTCCCGTGGTGTTCATTATCATTCCATTCCCCTTGTCCCTGAAAACCTTCCTCCCAATGTTCGTCCCTATCGTCATCCCTTTTCCCAGAAAAATTAAATTGAGAAAATTGTTCAAAAATTGCTCACTGCAGGAATTATCCATCCTAGTACGAGCCCCTATTCTTCTTTTGTGTTCATGGTACTTAATATAGATGGATTTTGGCACATGTTTCCTGACTTTCACGCCCTCAACAAACTCACCATCAAAGACAAATTTCACATTCCTATCATTGATGGTCTCTTGGATGAATTGAGTGGTCCCTAGTTATTTACTAAACTTGATCTTCATTCTGGCTATCGCCAGATACGTATGAAAGAGGCAGGAATTCCTAATGCTTCATTTCGAACTCATGGGGACCACTATGAGTTTTTGGTCATGCCCTTTGGCTTGTATAATGCTCCCTCCACTTTCCAAAGCCTCATGAATCATGTCTTCCATCCTTTTCTCTGTCATTTTGTCTTAGTTTTCTTTGATGATATTCTCATCTATCATAAAACCTGGACAACCCATTTTTCTCATGTGGATCAAGTTCTACATCTACTCTCTCAGCACCAACTTTTCCTCAAACAATCTAAATGTGTTTTTGGAGCCTGGAAAATCGAGTACTTGGGTCATATTGTTGGTAAGGAAGGTGTCAGGGTGGATCCTAAGAAAATTGAAGCTATGTAGGATTGGCCTCGCCCCAAGACTCTCAAAATATTGCGTGGTTTTCTAGGTTTAACAAGCTATTATCGCAAGTTTGTTAAGAATTACAGAAAGATTGTGGTGCCTCTCACTGCTCTCCTTAAAAAAAATTGTTTCACTTGGACTCCCACAGCGGATCAGGCCTTTCAAGCCTTGAAGGCGGCTATGTGCACCACTCCAGTCCTGGCCCTTATTGATTTCAAAAAGACCGTTTTCCTGGAATGTGATGCTTCTGGGAGAGGAATTGGAGCAGTCCTTATACAAGATGGTCAACCTTTGGCCTTTACCAGCAAACAATTGTCAGAGCAACATTTCATCCAATCAATATTTGAAAAGGAAATGTTGGCTATTATGCATGCAATAGATCTCTGGCACCCTTATCTATTGGGGCAATGCTTCCAAATTAAGATAGATCATCAAAGCCTCAAGTATTTTCTAGACCAACAAAAATGGGTGACTAATCTATTTGGATATGATTATGAGATCATTTACAAGAAAGGAAAAAAAAAAGTGGTTTTTGATGCTCCTTCAAGAAAATATGAAGATGAAGGTTCCCTTTTTCCCCTCTCCTTCAATGTACCAGATTCGCTCTAAGTTGCTCACCAGGAATGGCTACAAGATCCCAAAATTTCACATTTGATCCAAAAAATTCACATGTCAAGGCAAGGTATGGCATGGCATGGCATGGCATGACAAGGCAAGACAAGGCAAGGAAATGCAACACAGGGAAATGCAAGGCAAGGAAATGCAAGGATTGGCATGGCATGGCAAGGCAAGACATAACAATGCAATGCAAGGCAAGGCTAGACATGGCAAGGAAAGACATGGAAAGGCAAGGCAATACAGGCCAATGGAAGGCAAGGAAAGGCTAGACATGGCAAGGCAAGGAAAGGTAAGACAAGGCAAGGCATGGCTAGGAAAGGTCTAGGTATAGGTCTAGGTTTAGGTAAGGTAAGGCAAGAAAAGGAATGGCGAGTGAAGGAAAGGTAAGGCAAGGCTAGGTAAGCAAGGCAAGAAAAGGAAAGGCAAGGCAAGGCTAGGGAAGCAATGGAAGGCACACTTGTGGAGAGATGATATACTTTCTATTGTGGGGATTTGATCACATACTTTGTTGTGGAATTCCATCTTCTCTGCATCTTTCACATTCTTCCATGGATTTGTTTACCTTGGAATTCACACATGTGGATTGGTTTCATGCATTCACAATTTTGGAGGGAACATTCCATGTGGACACTTGAAATTTGAATTGGCTTGATGCCTATTTTTGGTGGTGCGTCCCCTTGATGAGCATTATTTGGTGCATACTACAACTATTTTTGAATGAGGGTGAATTTCTTTGGAGAGGCTAATGTCCACATGTTGTAACATGGTCAACCATGGATTGAGGAGAGATCTAACTAATCAATTATTATAATAATTTTTTTATTTGTCATGGAGTTAGTTAGCAAATAATAATATTTTATTGTATAAGAGAAGAGACTCACTCTATAAAGAAGAGCTCTCTCTCTCCATTTTAAAGGGTGGAGAATTTGGGGATTTAGGATCTCTCCTCTTAGGCTACATTGCACAACATTTTGGCAAGCTTAATGGAGAATTTGAGGTATATTTTCATTTGATGTGAGACTTTATTGTGCACTTATATTTTATGTGTTGATTTTGTATTAAGAAACCCTTGTAGCATGTTGTGATTCTCATTATAATGAACCATGCTCATTTTGGATGGAGTAATGTGAGGTTTCAACCCTCTTATTTCTATTGTGATTATGTTATCCTACATGATTATTATTATTGGTTCTTTGAGTCTTAACTAGGATGGGCCTTCAGTCTTTCATCAAATTTAGGTCCTTGAGAACCATTAATTGCGTATGGATTTGGCACTTAGCAATCGTTTCCACCATAAGAGATTCATTAATGAGTAATGTAAGTATTTATAATCACTTTAGAAAAAAAAAATATTTTTACTTACATAGACTTCCTTAACACTTTAAAAAATAATTAATCAAATTAATTAAATTATTAGAATGATTAGTTCAATAATACACTCCAAATCTATTTGAATACTCAACCAAATTGAGAACAAATTTATTTCATTTCATTAAAATTTTATAAATCTATCCAAATTTTGTGAAATAGTTGCTAGAACCTAAAATATCTATGTATAGTCTTCAACAAACATCTCCTATAATAAGTGAATTTATTGAATATTGTAAAGGTAATTATAGTTTCTATTAGTTACATGTAAGTTATTGAATCTACAAACTCATCAAAATCTACATTGATGAGTTAAGTGATCCTTCTATCTTTCGATGTATGAGTTTCTCCTTCGAACTATTGAAAAACAATATTCAACTTATCATACTAAGAAATCTTAAATTGAAGGATATAGGAGATTTTAAGTTTGACATTTCATCTTCGCATCATGTCTTCATTATCCCAAATCCATCCATAATACCAAAGTCTGCATTGATTTCAACTCATAGATTATTCTATTCATGTTCATGTTCATGATGTTCATGCAGGTTTCTCCCTTTATAAAACCGTGTAAATCTATGTTTCCTAGGAATATCCTTGTAGCGGTATTTTTATGTGGAATTAGTTCTTAGAAGAATAGAGATACATAGTTGTTTCTATTTACTGTTTATGAGAGTTGTCTTTTGAGAATAGATTTATTTCCATTTTGATTTCATTTATTTCTTATAACAGAAAAATAGTGGAAATCAAAACACTTTGAAATTCATACATTCATCAACATAAAACGTAGAAACAATGAGATTCACAAAAAATGTGTCATGATATATATATATATATATATTCAACATCGTCTAAATTGTACATTTTTTACAAAATGACACATTGTGCCCAATATAAAAAATGACAACAAGTGCCTTAACATACAAAATTGTCATATGGTGGCCTAGATACAAAATTACAATCATGGGTCACTCATTGACCACTACCACACTCGTCACCCTCAGCAGCATCCTAGAAATCGATTTTTTTTTCTCTTGCTCAAAGAAGCAACTTGAGTGGTTTTGTGCCTGGGTGTGGTTCGTCGCTCCGAAGATTAGACAAAGAAAAAACAATGTTATAAGTTTTTTTCCACAATGAATTAAAATACTTACAAAATGATACTTTGTAAATCTACATAAGACAACTCAACACAGATGGCACTGACAATAACGAGGGTGTTACCCTCCTCCGTGACCCTAATCTCTGAGTGATGCCACCCTGCATCCGTTGCAAGGATCAAATCATGAAATTTAAACAAATATGCATAAAATCAATTCCATTCATGATACATGAAAATTGATCATCAACATATTATCTCACTGTGAATATCTCTGGAAACGATGGAGAGTTGTTGGCAGGATGAACGCTCGATTGTACAACCTGCTCCAAAGAAACATCTACTATGGAAACCTCGATGGATGGCGCAGATGGAAATGGTGGTGGGGGTGGGTGGCGTGTAGGTGCATCCACTGTGGGTGGATGCGATGGAAGAGGTGGTGAGAATGGGTGGCATGCGGGTGCAGCCACTAAGGATGCATGGAATATGAAAGATGGTAGGGGTGAGTGGCGTTGAAACCCCACGGGATGTAAAAGTGATGGCATAACCCTTGGCCTAGAAATAGGTAACCAAAAATTCATGGAAGGGTGCCCAAGGATTGGACTAGTATGATAACTAGAGAAATGATCAACAACCTGGATACATATTAATAATATTGTTATTAGTACCAAATAGTAAAATTCAACAACATAAATACAAAAAATTCGATATTTAAACGAGATTTAACTCAACACATGATACCTATGAGGCAGGTGACTTGTCCATCCCAAGTGGACATTGCTTAGTACCGCTTGGTACCACAACCTATAGAAACACAAGAACATTATAAATTTGAGGATGACATTAAATAGAGAAATCATTATGGTGAATTTATCAAATGTGACACATATATGTGTATGTAGTACATCAAATGAGGAGATTTCCTCTACTGTTGCATCAATGTTGGAGACAAACACTAATGCATCTATCAACGTAGAAGTTCTGTTATAGGGGCGTAGAAACTACAAAATATCATACAATAAAAATTGAAATAAATACATATAATATTATATAAATATATAACGATGAAGAACATAGAGATGGCTAAGATACTAATGTCCTCCATGAAGCTCTCAAGTCCACTGGTAGCCATAGGCCCATAGCATGTCTGCCTGCAACTCGAGCATTTGTGAGGCTCACATGAACGACTTTTCTGTCCATTTTTCCTCTCCTTGCTACACTCTTCTCTAGGGGTTGAAGGTCTGACCCCTCTGCCAATGTCACCAGTAGGCACCTCCTACTGAGATAGTGCAACACAACTATCATGCTGCAATAGAATCTAAGTCAAGTCTGATAAATCTACCTGTGCATGATGCAAGTCCTCTACAATGGGAGGATGTTGAGAAGGGGGGTTATGATTTCTCCTAGTGGGACGAGGGCCTCGCATGGGATCACAATTAGCATTCTCTCTCTCCTGTGCAGACCCTCGACCCACCCCTTGGAAATCACCAATGTCGAAGTAGTTCACATGGTGACCCAAAATAAATTCTTCCCATAATTTCCTCAAGAAATATAAGGGCACCTCCCTGTTATTGCAAGGAGTTTTATCAAATTCCATGAACCACCTATCCATCCAGTTAGCATTAAATTGCGGATAGATGCACCAGTCCATACAAATGTGTTTCTTGGTGACATGTGGTTGTTCTCTACTTCGAGGATCAATAAAAAGAGACAGCATATATTTTTTTGAAATATACAAGTCTCTAACTTGGTTTCTGTTGAGTTCAGTCCTATAAAACTCGAACATCCTAGCCCTATATTCAGAAATAGAAATTAATTTTCCTTGGGTGCTTGCAATGGAAGATACAATGGCATCCAACGAAGTGGCCAAGGACTCTTGTCTATGTTCTCTTGTGCCCCTTAATTAATGGACAAGTGATCTCAAAGTGTTCAACCCCTCATCAATCTGTGTGTTTATGTTTGGTGGTTGTGGTGGTTTGGGGTTTTCGGTGTCTCAGTGTGCTTGTGTGTAGTTTTCATTGTCTTTGGATTCCATCTTAATAATATTTGCTACAATTTAATAAGGCATGACATATAAATTAGATCAGTTTATTTAATTAAAATAGAAAGTTATAACAAACATGCAAATATATATTTTAAGAAATTAAAAAAAACAATAAAATAATCACGTGCACATGCATGCATTATTTTATATTCATAATAGATTTATATTTTCTATTGTGAACACTATAATGTGGATACCATCAATAATGATGATGAAACGATACAATTATTTCCATTAAACAATGAAGATCCTAGCAAGGAAAATTTTAGGAGCTAAATTTCACCCATGGGCTAATTTTCCATGAGTTTTCCCCAAAAAAGATTCGCCAATTTCGATTATTTCTAAAAATCATTCGCCCAAATTCTATAGAATAAAATTATTTTACCTTAAAATAGCCCAAATTTTATTGAAACTATATAAAATCCTTAGAAATTTGAATATTTTTACAAAAATATCACCAAACATTTTACAGTTTGAATATTAAGGACTATTAAGATTCGCCAAGGTTTCTACATTTTGATATAAATTACCATCCTTAAAATTATCCGTGGACCCTAGAGAAGTGTTTCTAGCGTTTGCAAAGTTCCTACGCATGGTTAAAGAAATGAAGGAACATTATGATGTTGTTTAGAGAAGAGTTGAGCGAGGCATACAACACAATGATGTTCTCCTTCTAGACAAAAAATGAAGAGTATTAGTGAAATTTATGAACAATAAAATAGAATATATGGAAGCACACTTATGAAAAAGATATTACAAACAACAATTTCATTTGAGAAAATTAGAGGAAAGAAAAATTAGAAACAACCCATGAATGTAGAATATGATGCAATGATGAAGAACCAAACATGGAAATTGTGTCGTGTCCTAACTGAATAAATGTTATAAATTCCAAATGGGTCTATAAGACAAAATTCAATTCAAGTGGGGCATAAAATTTCCCACCAAGATTTTTTGAAGCTACCAAGTATGTTGGGCATGTTGGAGGGTGATATTAAGGGAGGAATAGATGCAAAATTCCCCCTCCACTTTTCTTTTTCTTGTAAATTCTGTATAGTTTTTTTTAGAGGGGAAATGTTAGGCAATGGAAGAGGTGACTCTCTATGAATTTTCTAAATAAGATTTGTCTAGAAGATTAGAAGTTTCTATACTTTAGATTCTTTTAGAAGATATTAAATTAATTGAATAAAAGTAAAAAATAACTAGAGTGGGAGGAAAATTCAAGCATGTGTAGCTTGAGTTGGACAAGGTGACAATATCTCTCTATCTCAGTGAAGGAAAACATGAGGTGTGGTCTGTGCAAATGGGCACAAATAGGGCCCGTAGTCCCTTAAAAAAGGGCACAACAAGAACATGCAGGGGTTCTTAGGAACACACACACATTCTTGTCAATGTGCCTATGTGGCACGCTAAATGGAGGTTCGGGTTTTTCCAAACCTCTAACACCAGGGCACACATTCTTGCCGGTGCGCTTTTTCTTCCACCAACTTCATGCACTCACCTTCAATCATTTGGAAAGTCATGAATTCAACCTTTTATTTGATAGGCAATTGGCTGATTTGGAAAGTGGGCAAAGGGGATAAAGTTTAAATTGGTCTTGGCCCATGGATAGGTAGCAAGGGATTTGCATAGATTGTCTCAAAAAACTTAGAATTAAAGGATTTTATACTCTTAGATAGATTGTGAACTGAGAGAGGTCTACAAATGACAAATGGATTTGAGAGAAGATTTTGCAGAAGCTTGGAAAGGTTATACATTTTTTTTAAAGACAATAATATTAAAATAAGAGAAGAATATCAATGGTGATGGTCCCTCAATCCCATTGAAACTTATGTGCCTAAGATAGGATATATAACACTTGTTGAGGAAGGATTGGAAGGATAACAGGTTTAGTTCCAGAAAATCATCTGAAAATTAAGATGTCCTTCCAAAAATAAAATATTCATATGGTTGATATTAAACAATAAGTCTCCTACATTGGAGGTGCTTCAGAAGCTTCAGAGGAAAAAAAAAAAAAAAATCAATGAACCAAGTTGATGTGGTCTATGTCAACAAATAGATAAAGGCATAGACCATTTAATTATAACATGTCCATTTACCGAAATATTCTTAATTGACTCCTTCAGGCTAGAGGACAATTTGTGAATAGAGATGGAGATGCTTTGGGCACCTATTCCAACCTCATCTTCTACCTTTCCTGTTACATGTGGCATCTGAGTGATAATATCAATCCCAGAGTCGCCAATGATGCAGCAAGGTCGTATTTTTTTTTGGATTAAGCCTCCTTATCACCGACGAATTCCAAAACTGATATGACCAGAAATATACATATCTAAATAGCACAACATAGGGCACGACTAGGAAATTTCCTCCGAGTAAATGGAAATTTTATAGGCTTGAAGATTTCAAAAATTGTTAATAACATAAAACAACTCCTCTCAGTTCATTTCAATTCCAAGACATGCTTACTGATTCTAGAATTTGTCCTTCCATTTTTCATCGATTTGGAAGCGAGGCTGTGTAGAATGGCAACACGAATGAAATGCTAAGGAGATTAATACAGCGGGACTCGGGAGCCTAGGGCTTATGTTTAGTAAATGTGTGGGTAAACACAGAGACATGGTGAGAAAAATATGAAAAAAAGTACTTGGTTTGTTTTATTTATTTATTATTGATTAGACATTATGCCAGTGGGGTCGACTGTAGATGACTGAGAATTTTTATTTTTTTTAAATAGTGTTAGTAAGTAATTGGCTTCGTCCATATTGATATATGTTTAAGAGATATTAAAATATTATATTTGGATGGAGATTTGATAAAAAAAAAATTGAAGTATTATTTTTAGATGGAAATTTATAAAAAGTTGTGTAAGGGACATTTGAGTTTAATTGTGATTTAGAAGTTTAAGTTACTAGATGTGTTTGACCTTGTGAAAATATGTGAATGGTTATGTAAACTAAGTTTTTATTTGTTGTATGTGTTAGAGGTAATATTTTCTGGTTAGATCCAGTATTGTATTGGGGTATTGGAGTATTCAAATTGTCCTATTTTTGGTTTACTTTTTCTATTAGTATTTTTGCTAAAATTTTATAATTTGAATTATTTTAAAATTGGCTAAAATTCAAGAGATAAAATTTTTATAAATAAAATTCTCAACATAAAAATAAAAATAAATAAAACTCTAGCTTTTCCCCTATCCCATCTCCTTGGCCCACACTCACAGCCAATATTGGGAACAACATCTCACCACCTTGGCCAAAGATCATGACCAAACCTGCAGTCATATCTCTTCCATCATGTCCAGTATTGGTAACATCAACTCTCGGTTTTCTTCGCTTGAATCACTTCCCACAACCATCACTCAATTGACCGCCACCTGTCAGCAATGCCAGTACACAGTGAACAATTTGACCACCTTGTCTAATCCCACCCCATATCATTTCTCTTCTTCCACACATTATAACCCTGATGGGACTTTTGAATACTTTCGATCCACCTCTTTTACTCCCCACAAATTTCAGCAGGACTTGTGTCCCCCTCGCTTGGACGTGAACAAATTTTATGGCTCGGATCCCACAGGTTGGGTCACTCAAATGGAACACTATTTCTCTTTGTACGACATTACTGATGAGCTGGCCAAACTAAGGTATGGTGTTCTCCATCTAGATCCGGAACATTCGCAATGGTGGAAATGGCGAAAAAATACCCGCCAAGGGTATGTGGATTGAACACAATTTGTTGCAGAACGTTATGAATGCTTTGACATTGACACCCACCATTTAGGTCGTTTGACAAAGTTGAAACAATCTGGCACAGTGGAATACTTCATAGCTTCTTTTGAGTGATTAGCTTTCTGCACAGAGGGAATGTCTGATGATTTTTCCGAGATGTTTTATCAGTGGCCTCAAGGATGAGATATGTGCCCATGTCCTCATGGCTCGGCCTCAGATTTGGGTGGAAGATACTAAAATAGATAAGTAAACAAAACAAGTTGTCTCTTCTGAAACGAGAAAACCCTCCTTTATTCCTCGCCCTAAACTAGTCAATCCCACTCCTCCTTCCACTCCACTAAAGATCCATAAATTGACTAGGGTAGAAATGGTTGAATGCAAACTCAAGGGCCTTTGTTATAATTGCGATGAAAAATATTTTCTTGGGCACAAGTGTAAGGAACAAAATCTTTTTATAGCCATCTCTGAGGATGTTTCTGAAGACAATGTCGAGGCTCCCCCTATGACCGAGTCACATGAACCCACTGACATCACTCCACCTTCCGACCCTTACGAAGTTGAACCGACCATTTCCCTAAATGATCTCACTGGATTCTTTGCTCACCAAACCCTCAATCTAAATGGTTACATTAAGCATCGTAAGGTCATAATCTTTGTTGACAGTGGAAGCACCCATAATTTTATTCATCGTCATATTTCCCAGGAAACTAATTTATATATTCGTGTAGTCAATAATTTTCAAATCATGATTTCCAATGGCGGGTCCATGAAATGTGGGGGGCGTTGTGAAAATGTGTGTCTCCAAATTGGTCAGTACCACATGAAATCTCATATGTTTTCTATCTACATGGGTGGTTGTGACATTGTGTTGGGTGTCGAATGGCTCAGGACTCTGAGTTCGATTCTCATGGATTTTAAGTAATTAACCATGCAATTCAACCAGGAGAGCCAATAGTATAAGTTCCAAGGCATCACAACAAGTTCCCCTGATGTCATCAGTTCCCATTGCATAAAAAATCTCCTCAAAAAAGGTTATTCCGACATTATTTCACAACTCCATTCAATTCACGCCACTAAGACACCCTTTGTGCCGCCGGACCTCCAATCCATCTTCTCCAAACATCAAGATATTTTTTCCTCTCCCTAGGGACTCCCCCCTTCCCACGGTGTTCAACACCATTCCATTCCCCTTGTCCCTGACAATATTCCTCCCAATGTTCGTTCCTATCGTCATCCCTTTGCCCATAACAATTAAATAGAGAAAATTGTTCAAAAATTGCTCACTGCGGGTGTTATCCATCCTAGTACGAGCCCCTATTCTTCTTTTGCGGTCATGGTACTTAAGAAAGAAGGATTTTGGCACATGTTTCTTGACTTTCACGCCCTCAACAAACTCACCATCAAAGAAAAATTTCCCATTCCTGTGATTAATGATCTCTTGGATGAATTGAGTGGTTCCTAGTTATTTACTAAACTTGATATTCATTCTAGCTACCACCAGATATGTATGAAAGAGACAGACATTCCTAATACTGCATTTCGAACTCATGAGGGCCATTGTGAGTTTTTGTTCATGCGCTTTGGCTTGTGTAATGCTCCCTCCACTTTCCAAAGCCTCATGAATCATGTCTTTCGTCTTTTTGTCTGTCATTTTGTCTTAGTTTTCTTTGATGATATTCTCATCTATCATAAAACCTAGACAACCCATCTTTCTCATGTGGATCGAGTTCTACATCTACTCTCTCAGCACCAAATTTTCCTCAAACAATCTAAATGTCTAGACAAGGCAGGGCAAGGGAAGGCAAGGGAAGGCTAGACAATGGAAGGACAACGCAAGGTAGGGCAATGGAAGGCAAGGAAAACCTAGACATGGCAAGGCAAGGAAAGGTAAGACAAGGCAAAGTATGGCTAGGAAAGGTCGAGGTATAGGTCTAGGTTTAGGTAAGGTAAGGCAAGGAAAGGAATGGCGAGTGAAGGAAAGGTAAGGCAAGCCTAGGTAAGTAAGGAAAGAAAAGGAAAGGCAAGGCAAGGCTAGGGAAGCAAGGGAAGGGACACTTGTGGAGAGATGATATACTTTATATTTTGGGGAGTTAATCTCATACTTTGTTGTGGAATCTCCATCCTCTTTGCATCTTTCACATTCATCCATGGAGTTGGCTACCTTGGAATTCAAATATGTGGAGTGGTTGCATGCATGCACAATTTTGGAGGGAACATTCCATGTGGACACTTGACATTTGAATTGGCTTGATGCATATTTTTGGTGGTGCATCCCTTTGATGAGCATTATTTGGTGCATACTACTACTAGTTTTGGATGAGGGTGAATTGCTTTGGAGAGGCTAATGTCCACATGTTATAACATGGTCAACCATGGATTGAGGGGAGATCTAACTAATCAATTATTATAATAATTTTTTGACTTGTCATGGAGTTAGTTAGCAGCTAATAATATTTTATTGTATAAGAGAAGAGACTCACTCTATAAAGAAGAGCTCTCTCTCTCTCCATTGTAAAGGGTGGAGAATTTGGGGATTTAGGATCTCTCCTCTTAGGCTACATTGAACAACATTTTGGCAAGCTTAATGGAGAATTTGAGGTATATTTTCATTTGATGTGAGGCTTTATTGTGCACTTATATTTTATGTGTTGATTTTGTATTAAGAAACCCTTGTAGCATGTTGTGATTGTCATTATAATGAACCATGCTCATTTTGGATGGAGTAATGTGAGGTATCAACCCTCTTATTTCTATTGTGATTATGTTATCCTACATGATTCTTATTATTGGTTTTTGGAGTCTTAAATAGGATGGACCTTCACTCTTTCATCAAATTTAGGTCCTTGAGAACCATTAATTGCATATGGATTTGGCACCTAGCAATCTTTTCCACCATAAGAGATTTGTTAATGAGTAATGTAAGTATTTATAATCACTTTAGAAAAAATGAATTATTTTTACTTACATAGACTTCCTTAACACTTTAAAAAGTGATTAATCAAATTAATTAAATTATTACAATGATTAGTTGAATAATACACTCCAAATCTATTTGAATACTCAACCAAATTGAGAACAAATTTATTTCATTTCATTAAAATTTTATAAATCTATCCAAATTTTGTGAAATAGTTGCTAGAACCTAAAATATCTTTGTATAGTCTTCNACAACATTTTGGCAAGCTTAATGGAGAATTTGAGGTATATTTTCATTTGATGTGAGGCTTTATTGTGCACTTATATTTTATGTGTTGATTTTGTATTAAGAAACCCTTGTAGCATGTTGTGATTGTCATTATAATGAACCATGCTCATTTTGGATGGAGTAATGTGAGGTATCAACCCTCTTATTTCTATTGTGATTATGTTATCCTACATGATTCTTATTATTGGTTTTTGGAGTCTTAAATAGGATGGACCTTCACTCTTTCATCAAATTTAGGTCCTTGAGAACCATTAATTGCATATGGATTTGGCACCTAGCAATCTTTTCCACCATAAGAGATTTGTTAATGAGTAATGTAAGTATTTATAATCACTTTAGAAAAAATGAATTATTTTTACTTACATAGACTTCCTTAACACTTTAAAAAGTGATTAATCAAATTAATTAAATTATTACAATGATTAGTTGAATAATACACTCCAAATCTATTTGAATACTCAACCAAATTGAGAACAAAT
Organism: Picea engelmannii; assembly: GCA_009831015.1. Lineage (NCBI taxonomy): Eukaryota > Viridiplantae > Streptophyta > Pinopsida > Pinales > Pinaceae > Picea > Picea engelmannii. The sequence continues at coordinate 62,033 of ML826149.1, forward strand.
TTATTTCATTTCATTAAAATTTTATAAATCTATCCAAATTTTGTGAAATAGTTGCTAGAACCTAAAATATCTTTGTATAGTCTTCAACAAACATCTCCTATAATAAGTGAATTTATTGAATATTGTAAAGGTAATTATAGTTTCTATTAGTTAAATGTAAGTTATTGAATCTATAAACTCATCAAATTCTACATTGATGAGTTAAGTGATCCTTATATCTTTTTATGTACGAGTTTCTCCTTCCAACTATTGAAAAACAATATTCAACTTATCATACTAAGAGATCTTAAATTGAAGGATATGGGAGATTTTAAGTTTGACATTTCATTTTCTGATCATGTCTTATTTATCCCAAAGCCATCCATAATCCCAAAGTGTGCATTGATTTCAACTCATGGATTATTCTATTCATGTTCATGATGTTCATGCAGGTTTTTCCCTTTATAAAACCGTGTAAATCTATGTTTCCTAAGAATATCCTTGTAACGATATTTTTATGTGGAATTAGTTCTTAGAAGAAAAGAGATACATAGTTGTTTCTATTTACCATTTCTAAGAGTTATCTTTTGAGAATAGATTTATTTCCATTTAGATTAGATTTATTTCTTATAACAAAAAGTAGTGAAAATCAAAACACTTTTAAATTCATACATTCATCAACATAAAATATAGAAACAATGAGATTAATAAAAAAACATGTCATGATATATATATATATATATATATATATATATATATATATATATATATATATAGGCATGACAACCAGCTAGAAACCTAGGCCTAACAACGAAATGAAGAAATCCATTCTATAATATTAAAGAAAAGGCAACTATTCATATGGAAAATGGGCTTATGTAAACTAAAACAATAAATCCTGGCAGCACTTTGTTGGAATGATTACAGGAGGACATGATAATTTCCATGGTACTTCACTATAGCCAGATAGAGTTTGCATCCATTCCCAGTATTACAAGATTATGTTTTGTTCATACTTTTTAGTTGAAGGCAGACTTTCTCCCAGGCGAGAAGAGTCTACAATACAGTTAAAGCCAATAAGATGCATGATATCCATGCTATACTTCGCAATGCAGTTAAAGCCAATAAGATTCTATGTTTTTTGTTTGTGTAGAAACTTATCACGTCATCAATTGCGTTGTTGATTGGCTCGTATTTGATCTTTTTGTCGATTAGCTTGCACATTCCATTCCAGACTTTGGCAACTTAGCGTGTATTATACCGCCATCTCCCAGCGCTTGAACGTCCTTAGCTGTATCGATCAAGCGATCCATCAAGTTCACATATGACATGAGGGGTTGTGATTCCTTTCCCTGTTTAGAAGCTTCAAATAACACCAAATTTCTCAAGACAACGTCTATTCTGCTGTCCATTTCAAGTAAAGCGTGAGGTTTCTAGGATCGAAACGAATTTTTTTGAGCAACCCTTCGTTTCGAGCGAATTTCACCCCTTTACCTTTGAGCCGTTCCGCTTGTGGGAGAGTGATGTCGTGGCGTCGCTTGTTTTTCCTCCGCTTGTTTAAAATCTGAAGAGCCGATGATATTTTCATACATAAATTCCAAAAGATACGAATCATCCTTCAATGGGACTCCCGCTATTTCATGCGAATCATATTTGATAGGTGACAGTTTGGGCCAAGCGTGTTTTGAATAAAGTCGAGATCTGTATCTGCATCCCCTTCCCCTGTTTTCATCTTTATCTGCATGCATCCCCTGTTTTCATCTTTATCTGCATCCCGTTACCATTTATCTTTATCAAAGTATGAAAAACTTTGCAAATTTCTCATGGATGCAAAAACACCATATATGCCCAAGTCTCAAGATTACTCTTCATACACGAATCGTAAATCTGCAAATGATTTTATATATTGCATATCAAGACATCTTGAGCAGATTCAGACAAAAAATATGTTGGAGAGTCCTTTCTTTTCATTAATGGTTGATGAAAGCACTGA
>ML826150.1:0-10559 GCA_009831015.1 Picea engelmannii
CATACCGTTATCCATCAAACAAACTTGGGTCCATTACCCAAACCTGGGGTCTCCAACTTCTCATGGCCATAACTCTCTAACCATGAGGAGTTATGTGACATTCCACATACCACCGGAAATGGAATGACAAGCACTATCCATCTAGGATCTAATTATTCCACAATTAAGCACGGGTTCTCTTACTCCGCAAAGTGTCTTCCCGTGAGGGCTTTCACCATAAGGGGACCACTTTGGAGTTCATCCATATTTACTTCTTATCAACCATGAAAAGACAATAATGAGTCATATTTACATCAAACAATCTTGGGTCCATTACCCAAACCTTGGTGTTGCGGGGCTTTCTTCAAGGGTTGACATCAATGACAACCAACCTTAATCAACATTTCTCCTAGGGATTTGTTTATTGTTGAGAAGGATTCTTTGGCTGGTTCATCCCATATGATCTCATTATATTTCTTTATCATTCCAATTATCTATTTGTGACTTCAACAAATTTGGGTATGAACCTTCAAAGAAAATTGATCTTCCCAAAAAAGGATTGAAGGGCCTTCTTGTGTCTAGGCATAGGCAATGAGATGTTATTTATTGCTTCCACCCTCTCTAGATCAATATTGACCCATTATGTAGTTACTATATGCCCCAACATTTTTCCTTCTACCATCCCAAAGAAATATTTCTTGGGATTGAGGGATATGCCAAACTTCCAACGTCTTTCAAAAATCTATCTCATGTGTTCCAAATGGTCAACGACCTTTTTAAAGTAGATAGTCAATTCATTGAGATATATCACAATGAAAATGCCTTTAATATAAACAAATGAATAATCCATGGCTCTTTGAAAGGTATCCCCAACATTTACTAAACAAAAGGGAATCCTTACATATGAAAATGCACGCCAAAGAGTGGTAAAGTTAGTATTTAATACATCCTCTAGGTCCATCATGACCTGATTGTATCTTGAGAAACCGTCCAACAAGGAAATCCTTTCAAACTGTACTACTTTCTACAACATATTATCCCTCTTTGGTGGGGGTAATTGTCTTTGAAGGAGGCCCTATTTAAATTTTTGAATTCTATGCAGAGCCTTAGTTCGTCATTCTTTTTCTTGAAATGCACTCAGTTTGCAACCCATTCTAAATATCTAACTAGAATAATATTTTTGGCATCACAAAGCTTTTTTAATATTTGTTTGTACCGAAATGTGTAGCATGGGATTTATCTCTATTTTTTTTTTTATGTCTGAAAGGATGTATGTTCTTTTTTAGGGGAATCTAATGCTATAAGATTCCAATGTTGCAGGTCTTGAAATCCTCATACCTCCATGAAAATACATCCTCAAATTATTTAAACGGTTTGACATAATTTTATCTTTCTTTAGGATATAGGATCTTGGATATCTTGATGAGCTTTGGATCTTATTTGGTGCCTAGGATGAAATCATTTATCTATGATATTTTTGGCTTCATGGGTGCATCATTTACATTAAATATTTTCTCTAATAGGACTAGCTCTATAGGGATGAAAATTATCTTCATTTGTATGACGCTCTACTCCTAATTATCTTAAGCATGATGTGATTTTCTATTTGTTTGGTAATATAATATGTCTCATCCTCCTCATCAAAATCTTTGTTCATATTGGAATACTTATCAATCAATATCAAGAACCTTTTAATCTACTCATCATCCTTGAACACTTTCCATTGCATGAGTTGGATGGAGTAGGAGAGATGGTTAAGGTCGGGACATTTAAAACTTACGAAAAGTTTGGTCAATATGCCCACACTTTAATTTATTTCTTGGGGCACAATAGTAATATTGATAACGTTAAATAATTTATCTAGCACATCCTAGATTGCATGCTTATATTGTATCAACCTCAAATGTTTAGTATGACATTTATTTCTCACTTAATTCAAAATCAGGTTAGAATATCCAAACATTTTAAGCTACTTCACCCCACCGGTTTAGTTGTTTCTAATCCCAACATTAGTGCTGCATATTCAACTATGTTGTTGGTACACTCAAATTCTAGTTTGAAACCATGTGGGAGCTGTCTTTCCTTCGATGAGATCGGTAGGACACCTACCCTGTTTCCTTTTATGTTACATGCTCCATCAAAATGTAAGGTCCATAATTCAAAAGGGTTAGAGTTTTCTCCTTCACACATCAAAGGAACACAATTTCCTATATTATCGATGTTATAGGACGGGAAGTTAGTGGGATTTTTAAGGTTGTTGATAACATATTTCATCCTAGGCTCTCTGTAAAAAATGTTGGGTCTCTCCCCAAAGACATGAATAATGGAATATGATAGGTCAAATTGTTATAGAAGTGCCCCGGTGTCTAGATAAAATCATACCATAAGGGGCTGGTACATTTTCAATTAATACATACATCATTACAATTTTTATAAGAATTTTCACAATTCCCACCACTAAACCTTTAATCATTCCTAGCCATTGGACTCTCTTAGAATCGAAGCAATACAAGTCCATGATGGCTTCCCCTTGTTGACCAATATCTTATCACGTTCATTCATAAAGGGGTTTTTTTTATTGTGAAAAATAAAGTCAATATATTGCAGGTATTCGGGGTGATGTGGGGTCTCAAAGGATTTATAGGTATTTGGGGGTATAAAAGGGGGTATCTAGTAAAACAAGGGTTTTCTTTTATTAGAAAAATGTATTGGGAGGAGGGTTCAACAAAAAACATTGGGAGATATTTATCAATATCTAGTTAAATTAGGGGTATTATTTAATATGCCATGAATGAAGGTGCTATGTCATAGGTTCATAGAGTGAAGACCCTTTGTACAAGTCTTTGTAGGGTCTAGTGATGTCAACTCCTAATTTCTCCATGATTGTTAAAGGAATTAAGGAATGGGAGGCCCCGATGTCATACAAATAGTGATGGAAGTGAAGGTTTTGAATCTATAAGGTGATGTATAAAGGAGGGGTTAATTGGTTATTTTCATTTGGTATATTTCCCAGTGTTATATTGGGAGCATCATCTTGGAGGTTGATCTAATCTACTTGCAAGGGGAATTCACTATACAAGGCCATCACATTAGTTTCTTGGACAACATTTATATCTTGTATTGGTTAAGGTTTGGCAAGTGAATATTGAGGCTGCCCATTTAGCCCACAAATGTAGACGCTTCTTTTCTATCAACATGATATTTAATAACTTCAGAAAGAGGCATGAGGATTTTCATTTTTATGAGCTCATACTTTATATCAAAAGGAGGAGGAGCGAAAGGATTTATATCTACAACCTGTTGAGTGCTCAACACACCCTAAAAGTTTTGTGACCACTTCCTTTTAGGTACCACCTTGTCTTCTACCTTCGGTCGTTTTCACCTTGTTTTTGAGCCTAATAACCTTCTTATATGATATGTTTCATATTCAAGTTTCTCTTGAGCATACTAAGAACCATCTTGAGAAACACCACGACTGATCAAGGAACCAACGACCCAGTTTTCTCCTGGCTTACTTGAGAAGTTCGACATCGGTGAAAGATTAAGGCAACAAAAATTGTATGGGAAGTCAAAGTAGCCGAGTGTCGACATTCTTCGGTGTCGACTGATAAGAGTATCTCTTTTACAAATATAGTCTCCAAAAAGATTTCGCCGAATGTAGGTCCTTTTGGCTTCAGCAAAAAAGTGTAATCATAAGCGTCGCACAAAAGAGGAGTTCCATTGCTGACTTCCGATGCCCGAAACATCACCGGTATCAGGAGTTTTATCAAGAAAATAGAAACATTGATAAACAATCTAAAATAGTAGTTGACCCCCGATCCTTATGAAGGTAAGACGTGATGTGACGTTTAACCCCTAGCTGTGTCAAGTACTCTGCATTCAAAGATTTAGTTAATTCGTATATCGCGCATTAGTTACTATCTCGTGCATGAATCAAAAGGGAACCGTTAAACTCACTGATACAATGCATCTCCATCCGCACCTCCGCCGTCAACCAGTTAAGTCTCAGTGGCAGGAATCTGATAGCGTTATATTTTTAAATCTACATTTATCACTCGTATTAACTGATTGATATGACTAGTAGTATATCCCAGTTATATTCTTTCAATTCCTTTTTGTGTGATCCCACTCTACGCAGCAAGGAATTCAAAACAAACAGGAGAATGGAGCCACCATTCCAGAGGAAGTAGCCGAAGTCCAGTGAGTATTAAAAAAAAATTCTTAGCAAACATTACAAGTATGGGTTTGATTATGGCTTTACGTTTCATTTGTATATGTTCTCACCCGATGCTGCTCTGTATATGTGTTTAAAAGGAGGTTTTGATTGCAGGGACAATGCTCCCAAATAAGACATCCACCAGGAAATCACCATGGGCACCAAAGCTGCAAGAATCGGAAATAGGAGAAGGCTCCTCCCCAACGGTTGCAAGACAACTAGATTTCTCTCCTAAGCCGGTGTCTGTCATCAAGGAAATCACCAAGGATCCCTTTGTCTAGCCCCCAACTTTCGGGGATACAGAGGCAAGCATTGGGGAAAAGTTGACTTTTCCTCGCTGGGAAGAAGTCTTCAAGAAGATCCCCTCGAATATACTTTTCACAATGACCCTGATACAAGGAAGCTCGATGACGAGGTCCTCCCAAACATTCACAAGGCTTATCTGCACATGGTGGCAAGCCGATCTCCGGTTTTCCCTTGCGTCGAGCTCTTAAAGTGGCTCATTAATCACATCGATGCACATAAATGTTTGATTAATGATGACAATGGAGAATGCGTCGGGGTTTTCCTGCCTTTAGAAGTTCATAAATACTACAAAATCAATGAGTCTGGAGAAAAGTTGAGCATTGATTTCATGGTGAGTTTCTATGCCTCTCACGACACCAGTAAAATATTGGCATCCTGGTGGAGGGAAGACAAGAAATTCATGAACCGAACTTCCGGATGGTACCCGACGATCAATCTCATAGAACCATACGCCTATCTCATGATCATTCTCTGCAGATTACATGGGGAGAAAGACTGCTCCTAGTTTTCGGAAGCTTGGATGCCTCTAGATTTTACAGTCGCCGTTTCGGGTGTCGGTTTCAATTGGAGTGCTATCATCTCCAAATAGTTGAGCACATGCATAAAACAAGCTCAGGTGCCAAAGGAAGGAGATACCCATGCCTTCTACATGGCTTCATATCTACTGGACGTCATCTGTGCCAGGAACGTTTTTTCCGGGATGGGCTTGAATTGGCACCCTTCGGAGCTCGCAGTCCATGTATACTACATCATCTTCTGGGAAAACAGGTACAAGAAATCCTATGTTGTTATCTGTGATCATTTTATTGCGCCCATTTACTTCTTTCTCTTTAAGAGATAATTCCCTAGATTATCAGACGAAGCAAAGAAGGTCATAGTCAAAATTGGTCACTGGTATTTAGATGAACGAGAAACCCACATCAGGATTTTTGGCACCACAGGGGCCCCACATTTATTACCCCTTTATGTTCCCGACCGGCTAGTGTTGGGAGAAATCTGCTATCAAACCATCATACAAGGATACAATGAAACTTTAGTGAAATACAAGATGCGAGATTTCATACCGTATGGATTCCATATCGGATTCTGCATGGTCAAAGACACCGCACATGCTAAACAACTTGGGCTAGTTCAATTGGAATTTCGGTTCCAAACTGGTTGATTTCGCAAACACGATCCCAAGGGATTAGTGCTACAACACGCATCACATGTATCATCCTGTTGGCCTTATGCCCGCGATCAGTTTGAGGATGAAATTTTCACTGAGAATGCTCAAGACTAGGATATGGTGGCAGCCAGGAAGGTCAATCCTAGAGGAACCAGGTTTAGAGATTTGAGCTATGAAGAGAAGGCCACACTATTGGAGCAAGCAATTCAAGGAATTGGTCGACACCCTGAAGCAGTAGTAGCATATGAATTGGAGGAAGAAAAAAATAACCCCCAAGAATACATTGAGGTCACAGAGGCTCATCAGGGATCCCTGGTACAAATCAAAGTTTTCCGTGAAGATCAAACATCTCAAGAAAGTGGCGCACTTTTGTACCAGCAGTCTCAGCTACTAATGAAACGGATGCAGGATAACCTGCATCCTGCCATAAGTCCTAGAATTTCAGTTACTATCCAAAGAGTTCCGACAAAACCTAGCAATATTGGTCTCACAGCTGTCGATGGCACCAATGGGTCGGGTAATCCCGAGTCTACGATATCGCCAATTGATCTCTCGAGAGAAGGAGCATCTCAACCAGAGACGGGTCGGGTGTCGATAGAAACATAAGCGCCCAACCCCTTGATCACGCTAATACATATATACAACGACGACGAGAGCATGACGACTTCTCGTGGCACCCCAGTACACATTCAAGAAGAAGAAGGTCTCGAAAAGACCTTTTCCCCAAGTCCCAAAAAGGTCTCTTCCGCTGGGCCCAAGGTTCAGGGCCAGGGAATCCCACAAAAGGAAGCTAAAGTTGAAGGTAATCTCCACACAGGAAAGTCTGATGAACCGGAAATAGATGTAGGCCCAAGTGACGAGCCTCTGCAGAAGGAAATCGACAGTTCCACAAGTAAGTGACGAGTCCATACAAGACACCTCTATCCTTCCCAATACTCAGATCCCTGATGAGAGACAAGTAGAAGATGGATCTACAAGGAAGAACGAAGAAGTTCGAGAGCCCACTCTCGAACAAATGTACACTGTAGGAAGCTTGGGAAACAATCTCACATGGGGTGATCAGCAGATACCAGACCCGGTAGATGAGTTTGCAGACATCTATGCGATCTCCTATGATCAAAGGAGAAAGGCTATCATTCAGAGGACTGCAAAGAAGAGAAAAATCACCCTGGATCATTCCATCATAGTCGTCACTGAGGAGAAGTTGATCGATACAGAGGACGCCCGTATGTCTGAGATGATTGGTGTGGGAAAATCCCTCTCAGAGGCCACCCATGACAAATCCAGGAGAGATGAAAAGGATATTGTCGTTGCCCAAAAGGAGCTTGAACACTTGCGCCATCTTGCCGATTATTATAAGGGTGCTACACAAATAGTTGTGTATTTAAAAGATGAGTTCGGTAAAGTTTACGATGAGTTCAAGAAGGAAAGACAGATGTTAATCTCGAATATAGCCAAATTCCAGGAAGACACTCTCATGGCACTCGCGACATGTAAGGAAATGGAGTGATGGTATGAGAAGGCGTAGCAGGTAGTGGAGAGGCTCAAGTTTATTGAGGCAATCCAGAAAGGCCGAGAAAAGGAAGACCATGACATTCGACTAGTAATTAAAAGCAATCTCAATCTCATGAAGCGATCTGCTGAATACTGGCCCAAAATGTCTCGAATCCCACACGAAGAAATCCAAGAACAATGGGCCAATGTCAAAAGCACTGGGATAAAATCAATAAAATAATGAAAGACATCGGAATCCCTGAGTATGGTACCCCCGATATGTTTATCAACCTAAACGAAATAATCAAGCTGTGCGCCGAACAGGATGCGTCATGGGCTGAAGAATGTGCAAAGATCACCGATGCAAAGCCTGGGAAAATATAATAGTTCGCAGGAAATCCAATCAAAGCCAGAGCCATACTTCAAAAGTTGAACTTCAGCCTCGCAAGATATCGGGCACACGCAACAGACATCAGGGGAATCTATGTGGCTCCAATGGAACAACACAGGTTTCCATGGGCCAACACTTGTGAAGAACTCTTTATTAGATGATATGATTATGAAAGATTCCACCCTTTTCAAGAAACAACTCGGATGGACTATCGAAAGACTGTTAGATAATGACGCCATGTGGCAATTCTTGATTAGCTCAAATTGTATTTTACCATTAATTACTATTAATACTTTATATTATAAATAGGAACATCGACTAAGGGTCAATAGGTCGATGGTTGTTGTAAGAACTCTTTTATTTTGGTTTTTGATAATTATTTTGAGACTTCTACGAATTAAGAAGTCCTTCTGGACCAGAGATGAGCTATTTTCATCAGATGTATGTGATTGGAGTTGGAGAAGAACTACTTCCTTTCATGTTCCATGAATGTTGCAGTAAATGAGTAAGAGCAATTAATTCTATTTTCAAGTTATCTGGTACAATGTTTTGATGTTCCTTGCTTTAAATGATGAAATTAAATCATTGTGCTTCTATGTGATGAATGTCTTGGTAGATGAATTATTTTTCTTACTGTAACATTGATTACAATTGTGTTTCTTCTCTATGTTAAGTAGTTTACCTCGGCTATGTGATGAATGTCTCGGTAGATGAATTATTTTTCTTACCCTGATCTTGATCATATATGCATCTTCTTTCTACTAAGTAGCTTTCTCAGACAACAGTTGGATGCTCTTTCGGTTAAAGTATTATTACTAATCCCCTTTGGCATAGGATCCCTGTCTGCATGTTCGAGTAGCGGGTTATCCCAAGCTCGACCCCTTCCCAATAGTTAACACTCTTTCCCTATCTTTTTCAAGTTGGTTTATACTGTCTTGCATCTCTTGTACCTGCCCCACCTAAGAGAAAATACATAAAAAAATTGTTTTAACCAAAGGAAGAGCATTCACCAGAAAACACAAAAGCTCATCGATAATTTGGCCAGATTGTAAGATCTGGAGAACCATTCCACTCCAAACACTGCAGAGTCTAATTGGGCCTTGGTGGTAGGTTTGGTTCCTGCTGTTGAGTTAGGGGATTTAAGCCCCATCAACAGAATTGGCGCTAGAAGGAGGGATTGAGAATGAATGGATGAATATGTAAGTTATATGATATTTTGAACAACCTATAGATTCATAATGGCCCACATGCATGGCTAGTCATCCGATAGACAACCCACCTTTATCGAGTACTCCTGAAGCAGATAACTCACCCCACTCCGAGGAATGATATCTTCACCCTGAAATATGTTACACCCTCCCTCACGAGGAAGTGAATCAGTTCAGAAGGATTACCAAAGCCTACGCCCGACAAATCGATGTGTTTCCCTTCACCCCCATCCTCTCTCGAAGAAAACAACAAAGCAGACTAGTAGTCAGCACTCCCGACAAAGTTCTCGTACAATCCGTCGAAGACTTAATAGACTTCGCGATCACCGAAATCCAAGAACCTCTTGACCTCATACCCGAGATGCCAACTGACGATATCGTTGAACCTAACGATATTTTAGAAGAGGAAGAGCCTGATTCTGACTCCAAAGATATGGAAGAGAACAATGGTCGAGAGGAGGAGAGGGAAGTTCCACTTCAAGACAACCAACCTCGGTTGGCCGGGGACACCATATCTGTCCCTGGACAAGTATACAATCTCCCTCGGCACCCGGAAAAGTTGCTCCCCAAGTATGATCCTGAAACCTCAGGATTGCCCGAAGATCATATCAAGAAGTTCATACTCATGATCAGGCTTATGAACGTTCAACATGAAGACGTGGTATGCAGATGTCTCCCCTACACATTTGAGAACTCGACTTCCACTTGGTATTTTAACTTGCCAGTAGGATCCATAACCAGCTGGACTAAGTTCCAAAAGGATTTCCTAGACAAATTTGTTGAAGAAACTACCATGGGATCCCTTATGGCTGAACTATTCGCAACCACCATGACCCCAAAGGAAAGGGTCAAAGATTTCAATCAAAGATTCACGACTATCCTAAACAAATTTCAGCCCGTGGAGAAACCAACTCAAGAGTTGCAAATCAAGGTCTATGCCAACGCGCTTCTGGCCTCTATTTCCATGTTCGTTAAAAGAGCCACTAAGAAAACCCTCGCAGAGAATTTAGAAGAGGCCAAGACTATAGAGTTCCAAATGAAAGGGTGTAAAGAACCCCAGGCATCTCTAGCGAGAAAAGAAAGGCAACCCCCTCTCAGAAGAGGACTCCTCTTGACTAGACTGTCAGGGAAGTCGGTTGAACCAACTCTCGATAAGGGTAATGGAGATATAGAAGACCTGCAATGCATGGTCAAGAAACTATCAAATGAGATTATAGATATGAAAATAAATGTGGGTGAGGGAAACCAAGGCCAAAGACCCTATAAGCCTTTCTTTAAAAGAAACCAGCCTTTCAAAGCAATTGAACCTCCCCCAGCCAACCAAAACATTGACTTGGGGAATGTCATGTCTAATTATTTCTGTACATACCACCAAGAGAACCACTCAGAAAGGGAATGTCCTCAGTGGGTCCACACCATGAATTTAATGGCCAATCATTTTCTGGGTGAAGTCTCTCTGACCTAACCATCCAACAGTTTAGCCTTTAACATTGCTGATCAGGAAGAGGTTGACCCACCACAAGACACGATCATGCTGATATGGGATCCCAACATGATCGTGTGTTCGGATGATTTGTTTAAACCTCAAGCACCACTTGCAGAGATATCGGTGGTACATACACGTAGTAGGGGTCAACCCGACCAAAAAGATACCGATGCCACCTGCACCTCACAAAGTAAATTAACTCTTGATCACCTGAGAATGCCTTTTTCTCCCGGTAAAAAGCCTATAAGTATCCATACTCATGATTCTCCTAAATTAGATTACAATGTAGTAGAATATTTGAAGAATCTAAA
>ML826150.1:20014-58691 GCA_009831015.1 Picea engelmannii
GACATTCAGCTAGTAAGTAAAAGTAGTCTCAATCGCATGAAGTGATCGGCCAAATACTGGGCCAAAATGTCTCGAATCCCACATGAATAAATCCAATAACAATGGGCCAAATGTCAAAAGCACTGGGATAAAATCAATCAAATAATGAAAGACATCGGAATCCCAGAGTATGGTACCCCCGATATGTTTATCAATCTAAATGAAATAATAAAGTTGTGCGCCGAACATGATGCGTCATGGACCGAAGAATGTGGAAAGATCACCGATGCAAAGACTGGAAAATACAACAGTTCACAGGACGTCCAATCAAATCCATAGCCATACTTCAGAAGTTAAACTTCACCCTCGCAAGATATCGGGTACATGCAGCAGACATCAGGGGAATCTATGCGGCTCCAATGAAAAAGCATAGGTTTCCATGGGCCAACACCTGTGAATAAATCTTTATCAGATGGTCTGATTATGAAAGAGTCCACCCTTTTCAAGAAACAACTCGGATGGACTGTTGAAAGAATGTTAGATAATGACGCCATGTGGTGATTCTTGATTAGCTCAAATTGTATTTTATCGTTAATTATTGTTAAGACTTTATATTATAAATAGGAACATCGACCGAGGGTCAAGAGGTCGATGGTTTTTGTAAGAACTCTTTTATTTTGGTTGTTGATAATTATTTTGAGACTGCTACGAATTAAGAAGTCCTTCTGGACCAGAGACGAGCTATTTTCATCAGATGTATGTGATTGGAGTTGGAGAAGAACTACTTCCTTTCCTGTTCCATGAATGTTGCAGTAAATGAGTAAGAGAAATTAATTCTATTGTCAAGTTATCTGGTACAATGTTTTGATGTTCCTTGCTTTAAATGATGAAAGTAAATCATTGTGCTTCTATGTGATGAATGTCTTGGTAGATGAATTATTTTTCTTACCGTAACATTGATTACATTTGTGTTTCTTCTCTATGCTAAGTAGTTTACCTCGACTATGTGATTAATGTCTCGGTAGATGAATTATTTTTCTTACCCCGATATTGATCATATATGCGTCTTCTTTCTGCTAAGTAGCTTTCTCAGACAAAAGTTGGATGCTCTTTCAGTTAAAGTATTATTACTAGGCCCCTTTGGCATAGGATCGTTGTCTGCATGTTCGAGTAGCAGGTTATCCGAAGCTCGACCCCTTCCCAATAGTTAAAACTCTTTCCCTATCTTCATCAAGTTGGTTTATACTGGCTTGCATCTCTTATACCTGCCCCACCTAAGAGAAAATACATAAAAAATTATTTTAACCAAAGGAAGAGCATTCACCAGAAAACACAAAAGCTCATCGATAATTTGGCCATATTATAAGATCTGGAGAACCATTCCACTCCAAACGATGCAGAGTCTAATTGGTCCTCGGTGGCGGGTTTGGTTACTGTTGTTGAATCAGGAGATTTAAGCCCCATCAACACAACCTTGGTGGCATTGAGTGGCTTGGACATGATGGCATTAGGTTTTTATGGAATAGGGGCCTTCCCTCCATTTCTTAGTGTTATGGAGAAATACCCCCTGCAGAAACATGAGCACTCCTTCAAATATTCCCTTGATCCAAGACAAACTATATCCTGATAGAAAAAAATACAATTTCCCTCTAGATGTAATGGATTTGATGTTGGTTGTGGAGCCTGATTATCTTCCTGATTCAGAGGTCCTTGCTTTCAGTTGTGTTTATAACCCATGAAGACTTTACACCCCAGAAGTATGTACACTCTTCCATGCGGGGGAGTGCAGAGGGGGGGTACCCCCTTTGCAGGGTCTAGGGGGTTCGGGGGCGAAGCCCCCGAAGGAAAAATTGCCTTGTAAATGCATATTGTAATTTCATTGTAAATTTGGACCGTTCATGATAAGGTCACAGATCTAACGGTAGAAATTATGTTAGGGTTTTTGCCCTAGAAGGCAACCCTTTGTTATGAGGGAAATGTATTGTGGCTATGCATTATGGCGAGTATTGTATTCTGAGAGAGGAGACTGTGAGAGAAAGAAGAGGAAGTTACAATGGGTTTTGTTGTAGGTTGTATCCCTTCATTTGTTGGATAATAATAAATGAAGGACCTGGAAATTTCTCTAGTGGACATAGCCCACACTGGGTGAACCACGTAAATCTGTGTCTCTATTGTATTGTGTATCTTCTGTGTTTTGTTTCCGCATTTGTGTTATTTTATTGCTCCGAGGTCCTGTTTTTTCTAACATTTGATCCTAATTTATGCAATAATAAAGGAATGAAGATGGTCCATACCTTATTCTCGATGGTTGTCATTGTGTAATCATGGTTGATCTAGCTCCATAAATCTAGTTCTAGATCCTAGCACTTGATTCCTACACACAATAGAACACCAATACCAATATCAAATCCCTTCAATCAATATGAATGTCAAATACTCAGTATATATAACCTGATCTATTCAAGAAAGACCAGATCTACCATTGATAAACATACATGACTAAATAAAAACAATCAATGAAGGGGAAAACCATACATATCTATATTAATAAGTGGATAAAACATTACATCAATCATGTTTTTTTACCTTGAGTCATGATTGAAGGTCTCTCCTAGCTCCTTGCTCCAACTCTTCCTTAGTCCTCACACAAGATATGAAAATATGCAACACAATTTTACTCTCAAATCTTCCTCCCTTCCTCCCTTGGAATTCCTTCCTTATATAGATTCATGGAGGATGGTAGGGGGTATATCTATACCTCTATAACTTAGCTAAATTTAATTCCAACTTGAGTTCCCAAGCTCATTGTGCAATATTGACAACTCACCTAGTGTTGATTTCCTCGAAACTCATCAAATCTAGAAGGTTGTAGGGGTGGTTGCGGGTTGTAAATGGTGCAAATAGCGATTGATTTCAAATTTCCAATGGTGAAGCATGCAACAGGTAGCACCTTGCTAGGCATGCAAGGCATGACCTCCGTCAAAAGCTTATAATCTAAGGAAAAAAAATGTATGTCTCAACCTTAAAACACTAGTAGGTCCTCAATGTGTATCTAGAATGGAAATAGAGTTATAACATATGCCCCTCAATGTGTGAGGTCATAAGAGGAACTGATGACCAAAACATATTATATCCATATCATGAGGTAGCATAAGGAAGGAGCTAGGAGATCAAGGAACCATTGGGTACCTACAGTTAGCCGTCAACCAAACATATATATAGATCATCCCCGAGGTAGGCATACCCATGCTAGAAAGAGAAACAAAGCATCACCACCAACACAATACATTGTGGATCCATGAAATGAAATTAAATACCATGGCCAAGAAAAATTACATAGTGGATCCATGTCATCAAAGAGATCATAGCCACAAGAAAATATAATGTGGATCTATGTCACAACATACATTAGGAAGACTTCTAGCACTAATGAGAGTGCCCATGTGGTCTTCAAAATACTCATATAATAGTGATATGCTCCATCACAACTTGTGAGGGGTAGCATGAATGAGTGATGAGCCTCTAAGATCAAAGTTTTCATCCCAACCCGGATGGTACGATTCTTTCGGCATGCGAATAGATGAGATGATGTCTATCTTGGTTGAAACTATTTGATTTCTGATCATTGATGAATATCGTTAACAGACGTGAGGGGACCCACCAATAATTAAAATGGACCCTAAGGTACCTATTAATATCTAGTGAGTGTGAATAGAGTAGATGACATTGAAAACTCATGGAATCGATCGAGAAAGAATCAATGATGTGAACTCATTGTTGATCGTGAGGTAGCCTGCGAATTAAGACTGCAAGTTTCAAGGTACTAGTTGGTTTATAGATCCCTCTCCTAGATAACATTTTTATTTCGATAGGGAGAGATCCATATAAGGAGGGCCTTAATGTATCCCCCATAAATCAACATGAAACATACACTGAAAGATGTTGTGAAGAGATATAATCACCAAGTACAATTGATACAGGGATGACCAACATGGATGGTCAACAAGACAACAAATGTTCGACTCATGCTTATTTCCCTTGAAAATATAACATGATACATTGATGACTTGGAAACATTGATTCAAGAGCATGACTAATATAGTGTGACAAAAAATGAGGCATTGAAGCACTCTCCATATTGACTGGAAGAGTAGCCAACAAGAGGAGTATATAATTCATACTGATGGTATGTCTCCTAGGCAAGCTATAATCCAACTGTAAGACAAAGCAACAAATGGGTGTCATGTTCAAGGGTGACGTTACGGATGATTGTATTTTTTTTAGAATACAGATCATTGGTAACCCCCCTTGCTCTTTTGTTTTAGTGTCTTTGTCATGTTTTTACAAGCGTGAAAGAGAGATAAAAGTATGCTTGATAGTGTATTTTTCGTATAGTTTTATGAGCCCATAAAAGAGGTAAAAGTGTACTCGATAGGGTGTCTTTTTCATGGTTTAATAAGCACAAAAAAAAAAAAAAAATTAGCTTGTATGAAGAGAATGAGTGGAACAGTGGCATGCATCTATTTTCCAAGTTCATGGAACCGAGCTATGCAAAATAGTACTAGCAAGTGATTTCCAATCATTCCAACGATTCTCTCAATTGTTAAAAGGTAAATGGAAGTAAGCTAATGAAAATGGAAAGAGGTCAAGTATGATTACAATGGTAGTAAGCGAGATCAAAGAAAACAAAAATTAAATAGTAGGCACTGGGACATAAGTAGAAATATGCATGTGCAACTGTAAGGTAACATAAACATGAGGAGAACCTCCTTGGGATATGGCCAGAACAAAGCTGAATAGAGAAGAATGAGGATCAACTTTGATTCATGGCGGGTCTAAAGGAGGATTCCTAGGCCTATAAGAAATTGTATCATGGACACCAAATGGAAATCGGGGTGCTGAATAGGGAACCTATGAAGGGTAGGAACTATCGCGCAAGTTACGAGATGCAACAAGGAGAGGCTAATGTCACAACCTGGCAGGATTAAAGCTAAGGCATTGTGATGAAAAATTTAGTGAAGGTTACTAATGAAAGATGGTATTGTGGGGAAAATCCTATCCCTATATGCCGCTTAGAAAATGTACCTCATGGTTCAATGGATGTCACCATAGAAAATTTCAAACAAAACATCATTGATTCTTGTAAAACACATCCATAAATACTAGACTCGAGGTTAAAGTGCGTAGTAAAATCTCATAAAAAAATTGTTTTTGGATGTTTTGGACATCATGTATTGGTTATATATTATATTTATACATTTGGTTTGACTCTTACTTATGGTTTCAAATGTTGTGATTGGAAACCCATTTTTATGTATACATGCATGTTTGTGTTAATTCTTAATTATTGTGAAAAATGCCAACATAGTTATCTAGTGAATGAAGGAATGTATGTAATCTCTTGGTCTCAACATGGGCGTGCCTATTATGAGGATCAAGGGGATCCTATTGACATATTCAAATCAAGCAAAAAACATGATAAGCATTGAACTAAATCAAATCACACACAAAAACAAAAAATAACTCAGATCACAACCTATGTGAAAGGCACTACACATCCTAGTGGTTTATGTAGAGTAGGTCCCATGGAAGGCGTCAGGAAAAAGAATCATTTCTTCATCAATAAAATCATGGGCCAATATCATCATCATGTGGCACACCATGTTGGGGCCATGCCACTTAATATTGAATTTCCATGTTTCTTAATTGTCAGGAACTACACAAGGAAAAATATGGTGAGCAATCTTGAGAGCTATTATATATCCTTAATGATGACCACCAAGACACAAATGATGTACAAGACACTTGTATTCAATATGATTAAGAGTGTAGAATTCACTAGCAAGTTTTGAAACATAAATATGAGGCTCAAATTGTTCAAGGCATGGCATTTCACTAGATGACCTAGAAAATTCCCCTTATCCCGAATTGAGATTGTTCTTGTCAACCCTCATCTATTCCAAATCAACAAGAATAAATGATCGATGATACACATATTCCATAGGATTATCAACTGAAGCCATGACCTCCATGATGGTCTCATCTAAAGGGATCTCAGTATCTAGGACGTCATTTGAATGTGGAGAGTTAACAACCCAGGTGGGAGGAGTGTACTTATCGTATTCCATATTGGGAGAGTTAACAACCCAGGTGGAAGAAGTGTATTGGTCATATTCCCTATTGGGATGGAGTTTCTAACCAATATTAGGTGATTCTAAAAGGATCACCGAGGAGGAAATCTCAATCGCACTAAGTGAGATGCATGATCTAAATGAATAAACTTTTAAAGGATTAGACACCACCCAAGGATCACGAAACCATTGAGTGTCAAAAGTTCTTGAAGAGATCATATGAATAGGAGCCACATTTTGAGAAGGAGGTTGTGGGGGAAGGGTAAATGTACCCATCAATGAAGAATCCTTAAACATCCCCGTGCCAACACTTAGATAGGTTATTGTAGAATCACTGACAAATGGCAAATTAATGTCGGTGTTGGTCCTAAGGTTGGGCATGCAATATTCAAGTCGATCAATATTCACTATTATCCCAAGATGAGGAAAGAAAATAAATATAAATACTGATGAGACTATAGTATTCATTGCATAGAACCAACTACACCCTAGTAGAATATTATATTATAGAGGGGCATAACCACTTTGACTTCCATTGAAACAATATTACCACCTAATTCTATGGGAAATGCAGTAAGAATCCCATGAGGCTGACATGTATTTACATAAAACACCTTAAGAATGGTGTTATACGGATTGAGCTTTGGAGAGTCGATAAATTTCCAACATGACATGGAAATTATTCATTTGGAGGCTCCTTTGTCAACAATAGTTTGGAAGATGTTTTTCCCACAATCACATGAATATGAAAAAGAAATTTGGTGGGAGAGCCTATGTTGACTTTGGTCCATATCAAATGTAATCAAATTGAAATCTGAGGGGTCAACCTCACCTATGGATGGAAACAATTCCTTCTGTTGTATGGGATAGCTTTGCGAAACTTCTAGAATAAACATGGCTCATGGTGCATGGGCCAAATCCTCCACAATACTGAAATTATGGGTGTCACGTGCATTGGGATAATGCGTTGATCTACAAACAATGCCCTCTGGTGGGTGAATCACTGTATCAAGTGGTATTTTCTCTATATGGAGAGGGACATATAGCTCAGAAGAGGGAAATTTATCCTTATTAGAAGGACTAGTCTCAAGATTCTTGCAGTTGCGAGCTCTTGTTTGTAAAAGAACCATCTAGTCACACAAGAACACCTAGTTGCTTGAGGATGAACCCCCTTGCTGAGGGGTACCTTCATTCCCCCTTGCGAAGGGGTGGGATTTGATGCAACATTTGTTATTTTTGTGGAGGGAATGGATTAGTTAACACAATAGGATTACACAATAGGATTATTCTCTTTAGTGCCTCCACTAACCATGTTTTGGGATTACACAATCCCTTGCTCAACGAAAGATTTGTTCTTATTATTATTTTTCTTCTCTCTAGGTTGCTGAGGATTCTTTGATGGTCTGGACTGCATTGAATTCACCTTAGAGGTTTGAGTGGGGACTATAGCAATTTGAGTGGTGGGAACAACAATTGATGGGTTTGATGATAGACTTAATTGTCCCACAGATACACTTGATAGAGAACTGACCATGCTATCATCATGTGGTTTTAGATTTGGTTTTTGAGGATCATTTGATAGCCTCGAAGCATGGGGAATTATATCATACAAAGTGTTATATTGAGATTAGATTAGATCTAAATTGTGGGAACGAAGTATAGCATGATCCTTGGTCACCACCCCTAACATAGAAACATCCTTGGTGATGGGAGGTAATAGAGACTTGGTGAACCAATATACAAGGAGTTGTTCAAGAATCATGGCTCAGGTGAGTCTACATTGCCACCTCCACTCATGGATATGATCATAAATATGGGCAGAAGTGTCTTGATGCAATGACATCGAGAGTGTTTTTCATGTCTCATACCTAACTGGCAACTAAAAGTGTGTTAAGAATGCCATAGCCAAGGCAATAAAGTTAATATAGGAATCACCCTTTAACTCAATATAGAATTTTGTAAAAATTACAATCAAGGTTCTTTGGAAAATATGCAATCGAATACTATCATCCATCAATGATTTGGATGAGCACCAAATATGGTACATCATTATGTGCGTTGATGGGTCTTCTCCATGTTTTTCATTGAATTTTGGTATTTTTGGTGGTATTTTCACAAGAATAGTTGGCCATATTAAATGCTTGTGTGGGATGGGATCATTTGTCAACCATGACAAATATGGAAAGTCTAATGTCACCAAGAAAGGAAACTATGTATTGGAAAACATTTTTTGGTAGAAGGATGAAGTCACATGAAGTCACTTACGAACCAAATGGACCTTGTGGTCCCCCCATATTGTAGTTTCTTATGGAATAAGGATTCCCAAAAGGATTATTTCCCATAGAGGGATTTCCCTGAGTAACCAAAGCACTCCCAAAATCATTGTTGCTTCCAGGCCCATGAATTCTCCTAGGAGGATTTCCCCTAGGGACATAGGCACTCCCAAAAGGATTTCTACTTCCAGGATTGTGTGTGTTTCCATAAAAATGGATACCCTGAGGGATATTAAATTCCTTGAAAATGTTACTTCCCCTATCATTACTAGGATCATCCCCAGACCCACTATGGACATTCCAACCAAATGGGAATCCAACATTTGGCATTATCGAGCTACTTATAGGGATGCCAAAAGTATATTGAAATCCACCTCCAACGTTAAAATTGAGGCTTCCCCCCCCCACCGAACAAAAATTTGGATGTGGGCATTGAAACTGACATGATGGGCATGCTTACACTCGTGGAAGGAAATGAATTTATTGATGGCATTATCCACATATAGAAACTTGATGTGCTATGCATGGATGGAGTAGGACCTATGGAACTAATAGATGGTAAGGAGGACATCATTGAGACTCCTCTAATGAAACTTGGTGACGATATTGTGGTATTTTCCATACTCGATGAAATGCTCATGACTGACATCATGTGAGTATCACTAAAGAATGAAAAAGATTCTCTAAAATGTCTCCTTACCTCAAGGAGTATGGGGTCAAAAGGACCAGTCAAAGGAGGGTTGAAGTTTGGTGGAGGAGTTTCATCAACCAATTCAATATGTGTACTCTCACTCTCCTAAAAACCTACCAAAGTCCTCTTTGACTCTTTGGTTCTTCCTCCTTAGGAGAAAGTATGCATTGTCTATGTGACCGGTGAATCATTTGGTCATTCATAGTGAATAAATATGTTTTGACAAAGGAAAACGATTAGCCTATGGAAAACTAGACAAATAACCAAAGAGAACATCCTTATCAACAGGAAAACCAATTGATAAATGGGACCTTTTGAAAACCAACCCTTGGGGGATGTCAATTCCCCAAATCCTGGCTAGCAAAGGTGTGACAAATAGTTACGGTAACCCACATGTAACATCCCTTATTGGTTCAAGTATCCTTATGAAGACAGGCACCCTCTAGGGGAACTAAAATAGAGGTTTGACGTATTCCTTAGGTACCATAGGTACTTCCCACATGCAGTCACCTTATGTAGATGCCCTAGGAATGGCCACTAAGGATACCACTTCACAATCAACAATTGAGAAAAGTATTCATGGGTTGGGACCACATGTATGGACAAAGAAACTAAGCTCAAAGACCCAAGAAGTGATGTGACCCAATGGGCCTTGCACTCTTGAAACCACTATACATGTATTAGTCCATAGACAACAAAACAAACAGAGAGGGGTTATCACCCCACTTGCTCTAATGTGACCTCATGATTAACACTTGTGTTAGAGGACATTTCTTGGCAAGCACTCCTTGCTATTAATGGATTTATCTCTCACTAGTGACTCCCAGTTTCGGTTTTAATGGCCTTAGAGATTTGACTCTCCAACCCTAAACCAAGGCCTTAAATCCTATTCTAATGTTGGTTTGACACAAAAAAAAAACAATTCTAGTGATTTTTACATTATTGTTTGTTTTTAAGGATGTTGATTACTCAAAGGGAACATAATGAAACTTTATTGTTGTTTATATACAATTTTCAATTCAAAAGAAACAAAAGAATGACTACAAAAATAATGCAATTTCCTTTCGACGAAGTCTATCTAGAGGAAAAGAGTGACCTTTTTCACTTTCAACTTTGTATAATGAAATATACCCTCACACACTCTCATTAACCATCCAAATATAATCAAAATAACTCTCTTGTAATCCACTAGAAAAAGCTCCACACACCAACAAAATCTTCCAAAAAGACACTCAAATGCTTTAAACCTATCTTGCTAATGAAAGACAAACATTTCCTTATTCTACTAAAGAAAACCGAAAATAAAAATCACACTAGCAAACAAACAAATTTCGGTGTTGTATGATATTGGTAGAGATACTAACAAGCACACTCCAATGTCTATACTTGAAGTAAAGACCCAAAACATCAAAAGGAACCTAGTAGTGGCATGCAATATTTCCAATCACACTAATGAACCAAATGAAAAAGGGACTACATGACACAAACAGATCCAAAAAGACCTGCAAAAGGTGTTTCCTAGGTTACTATTCGTTAGGCAACAAGATCAAGTAAATTAAAGACACAAAAATGCACTCAAAGAAACAAAACCTCAAATCCACTTAAACACTAAACATCAAATAAGAGGCCTATCCAAGGGTCAAATTACAGACTACATATCGTATGCAATCTCGCAAACCCAGTCCAAGAACATATATGAAGAAAATATAGCAAAACCTCTAAAAAACCCACCTACAGGAGGTGGTTGCCCCCTGTTTGTGGTGAAACCAACAACCAGATAGATGTGGTCACACCTTGCTAGTTATACAAGGAGAAATCGATTACTATATATATCAAAGAGAGGGAGAAACCATGTAGAAAACTTGAGAAAAATGCCTAGATCTATCCCAAATTTTACATATATTAGGGATCTAACCACCCATGCAGTACTAAGTAAGAAAAAGAAGCTATATAAGACTTTCAAAAAAATAAAAGAGTAAGGATTTTCCAAATCTGAGGAATAATCAATACCTCTTTCCACAGTGGAGTCATCAATTCTATTACGGATAAATCTCCCGTACAGACAAGTGAACACTCCCTCGAATCTGCATGTGATCTGAGACTGATTGTAGAATAGACAATAGTACAATTCCCCTCTATATCTAATGGATCTAATCCCAATTTATGGGATAATAAAGGAGTGAAGATGGTCCATGCCTTGTTCCAAATAGTTGTCCATGTGTAGTCTTGGTTGATGTAGCTCCATAGATCTAGTTTCGTCTCCTAACACTTGCTTCCTTCACACAAGAGAACAACAATACCAATATTAAATCCCTTCAAGCAATATGAATGTCAAATACTTATTATATATAAACTAATCTACTCAAGAAAGACCATATCTACTCTCAAATCTTTCTCCCTTCCTTCGTTGGAATGCCTTCCTTATAGATATTTATGGAGGAGGCTAGGGGATGTATCTAGACCTATATATATTCATATTAGTGAACTTTGAGTTCAATACGAGTTCCCAATATCATCATGCAAGATCAAGAACTCACCCAACACTTGTCTCATCAAAACTCATTGAATCTAGAAGGCTACATGGGCAGTTGTGGGATACAAATGGTGTAGCTAGCGGTCAGTCACACCTTGTCAATGGTGCACCATGCAACCAGCCACACCTTGCTAGGAATGCAAGATGAAACCTCCCAAAAAAACTTAGAATCCAAGGCAGAAAAGGTATGTCACAAATAGAGATATAACACTTAAAATGAGGGATCCTTTGGACTACTTGGTTGCTTGAGTTTCTTCTCTTATTGGAATAATTGACCTCCCAAAGTAAAATTATCTTGGCATTGTCTCTTTCCTTGAACTTTTAGAAACCTTAGGCTACTCTCATATGGAATTATCGAGCCTCCTTGGTACTTCTTCACTTATAAAATTAGGGGCATTCAACTTAGGTCTCAGCTCATACTTCCTTCTCACTCCATTCATGATATTATCAGAGACCATTCATATTTGTGTTGGGAGAGATCCAACAACTCTTCTTCCTGTAGGTATATATATTCCCCTAGGGTGATTATTCTTGTTCCTCCATGAGGAGACCATCATATCTAAGAAGGGGGAAAGAGTCATTCACCACATTCAAATTATCATTTAGATAAAAAATGATATTGAGGTCCATGGGTTGATCTATAAGTTCTTATCCTCCTTGTTCATCGTAATCTTCATAGCAGAGGGATGGATGAACCATGATGTTGTATTGTTCTTGTGATATTGTTGGGTATGTTTTATATTCTTTGCACGACTAGCTATAATGTTTGCTACATTGCGTTGGGAACACAGGGGGGTTTGAGGGGGGTGATATCCCCCCTGCATGGGGGTTCGGGGGAAATGACCTGGAGAAATGTTTTTTGCCTCATGAAATGTGTCACATTTTTTCCTTGTTTTTCATGTCGCCTCGATTTTTGTGTCCGTTGTTGGGAGGTTTTTCGGCACATGGGTTTTGTTGATGGTTTTCTATTTCCGGTTAAGGAATTAGGGTTGTTGACTAACCCAGGTCATTGGGTTAGGGTTTTGGATTCTACTAGATCCTATATGTATATTTTTTTGTAAACAATGTATCACAATGAATGAATATAGAATATGTTGGTTTTCCTGGTTTGGGTTTCTAGGGGAAAAATATCTTTGTAATGTGTGTATTTTCCATTGTATCTTTTCTATTCTTTTACTGAAAATATATTTGCAGTAAAATATTGTACAAGGTTAAAATCTACATTTGGTATCAGAGTTTTGTTGGCTTTAGGGGAACACCTTTATGGTCAAGGTTTTGGATCGGGAATACGATAAGACTTGTTATAGTGGGAGATCTGTGGTATTGATTTTTCAGGGGCAAAGAAATGGTGAGCAGTTCGAAAATGGAGATCGAGAAGTTTAATGGGAAAAGTTTTGAGTTGTGGAAGCTTAAGATGGAAGATATGTTGGTGGATAGAGATCAGTGGATCGCGATGGATCCAGGTACTGCACCTACAGGAACTTCAACATATGACTAGAAAAAGTTGGATTGGAAGGCAAACAACACAATCCAGTTGTGTCTCTCAGATTCAGTATTACTGAATGTGTTAGAGGAAGCTATAGTCAAATATTTATGGGATAAGTTGGGAAATTTGTATCAGTCTAAGTCCCTAAAAAATAAACTTTTCCTGAGAAAAAAGTTGTATAACCTAAGGATGAGAGATGGAGACTCAGTGGCAGAGCATTTGAATGCCTTCAATATTGTGGTAATTCAATTAGTATCTATTGAGATTAAATTTCAGATGAATATAAGTGTATCAATTTGCTTTTCTATTTACCAGACTCATGGGATAGTCTGGTTATGGCCATAGGTAGTAAGACAAATGCCTTGAAGTTTGATGAAGTGGTCGCATCCTTGTTGTCAGAGGAGATGAGACAAAAGAACATGGAAGGAAAGAGCACAGATGCATTATTTGCAAGAGGACGCTACCAGGAAATAAATAGATCTATGTCCTCAAGTGGGATATCTAAGTCTAAGGGTATATATAAATCTCTCATAAAAAATTTAAAGGTATGTTGGAGATGTGGAAAAGAAGGGCACTACAAGAAACAATGTAGATCCAAAATTGAGAAAAAGAAGGGATCTAACGAAGCTCCTTCTACAGAAGAAAATACCTCCAAGGAAGAAGGAGGGGATGTGTACTTGGCTTCTTCAAGAACACATGCAGATCATGAGGCATGGTTGGTTGAATCAGGTGCATCCTTTTATATGACTCCCCACAGGGAGTGGTTATGTGAATATGAAAGGTATGATGGATGTAATGTTTTCCTAGGTGATGACTCGAAAATCAGAATCATAGGATGAGGAAAATTCAAGTTGAGGCTCATAGATGGAAGGATTAGAATACTACCTGGTGTTCTGCACATCCCAGGTTTGGCCAGAAATTTGATTTATGTAAGAAAAATGGACGATGGAGGGGTAAAAACAATATTTGAAAAGGAAACATGCAGGATGGTTCGAGGAGCAATGGTGTTGCTGAAGGGAGTTCGGTTTGGAAATCTGTATAAGTTGCAAGGAAACATTATTAGTGATGGGTGTAATAGTTCCATTGTTCCTGGTATTGGAGTTGAAGAAGAAATAACTCCTACAGTCTCTAGAGAAAAGGTTATGTTGTGGCATCAAAGACTAAGGCATATCGGAGAGAAGGGTCTTCAACTACTACACGGTAAAGGTATGGTTGAAGGTATGTCTAAATTCTCTCTAGATTTTGATTTATGTGAACATTGTGTTGGATTTACTTCACACACACCTAGGATTTCCTTTTCCTAAGTTTTTTCCTTGTTTATTAGTCATAATTAGTCATTATCCTGTCTCTTATATTTTAGGGGAGAATATTCCACCTAGAGAATATTCTCTTTCAGTTGACACTTCAGTTTGACTAGTTGAGTTGATTTTAGATGTTGCATTGGTTTTATCACCATGCAACATTGAGATCATCACCATGATAATTCCACCTTGCCTTGGGATCATCACCAAACTATATCATTATCCTTGATTCATCGAGTTAACTCCTCACTACTCTATGTTTAGTCAGTTAACTGAAGACTAGTTGACTAGTTAACTCAAGTAGGTGGCAGTTCACTCCCATAACTGCCTGAGAGACTAGACTAGGTGGCAGTTCACTCCCGTAACTGCCTGAGAGGCTAGAATAGGTGGCAGCTTACTCTAGTAACTTATGGTGTGTGTTTTGATCACTCTAGACCACCACTATGGCGCATTGGTTCTCCTCCAGTGTGCACTCATTGAGCTATACAAAGTATATAATGTGTAAATTATTCATTATTCACAACAGTTAATGAGAATTCTTCTATTCTTTCTCTCCTTCTTCTTCTTTCTCAAATTATCTCTACAAATGTGTGTATTATTGTTTATCTAGATCTATTTTGTGCAAGTTCAACACATTTACATAGTATCAGAGCCGACGGATTGCTAAGCAAAAGCTACACCAAAGTTTTTTTGCAGGTACAAAATATTGAAGACAGTGGAAAGACGGAATTCCAAAAAGAATTTATTCTTACACCTTACAACTATTTAGCATGGAAGGAGAAAACAACCATACATATTTGAACCAGAGGGTTGTACAGGTTAACCTTTAATACAGATACATAACCTACATCAGCCATAGAAAAATCCAAGTATTTAAATTGCATGGATGAGGCACTTGGAACAATTTGCAGTCTTATTTCTCCCGATCTCCTTTTTCACATATCTTCTTGTAAGACTCCCAATGAATATTGGACCATATTGGAAGGGATCTTTGGAAAACAGGATGATATGAGGGGACACATGTTGGAGGTGGATCTTCTCACATTGGATACAAAAATCTTCGAAAATATCCAAGATTTCTTTACAAAATTCAAGGATTTACTGTCGCAACTCAAAGCTTGCGGGGTTGATAAATCAAAGGAGGAGAAACAAATGGTTGTCACCATTCTCTACAAGAATGGTACTGAATTCTATGTATTCTTATCTACATTCCATACTATTAGATGCACCTCTGGAGCCACCTGGAAGATGCCTTCTCTTGAGGACTTTATCGAATCCGTGACACAAGAGCAAACCAAGCTCATCAACATGGGAAAAATCAAAGGTCCAAGGGTGCATGCACTCACTGTGCATGATGGAAGCCACAAATATCAGAAATCTAAAGATAAAGATAAGCAAAAATCTCATGCACATCCGAAGAAGGAAGGGTACACAAAACCCTTCACCGATGCCTCTAGATCCAAAGGGGAAAAGGGAAGAAAAGGGGAGAAATGCACATACTGTCACAAAGGATTCCATTCAGAATCTGCATGGATGCAAAAACAAATAGATCTAATGTCTCAAATACTTCAGCAAAACAACCTTGGAGATCACATCCCCAAGGGTGCCAAGAAGAAGAAGCCAGAAGATCTGATTTCCAAGAAAGGCAATTCTAGCCATGCCTTGATTTCCATCAACTCCTCTCCCGATGCTTGGATTGTTAATTCAGGAGCATCACATCACATGGATGCATGAAAAGTAGTATATTCTTCATTGGATGCATTCAAAGGTACTCCTATTCTGATGGGGGGCAACTCTTCTATCGAATTCATCGACAAAGGAAGGATTGAAATCACCAATTGAAGCTTTGAGAATGTGTTGCATGTTCCCAAGATTTTTGTCAACCTTCTCTCCATGTATCAGATGAAAAATTTCAGCACCGGAAAGAAATTCATATTCACACCAAATTCTGTGGACATCTATGACATGAAAACCAACTCTAGGGTTTCTACCGGTGAGGTAAATCATCAGTCTAGATTGTATACATTTTTTGAATTCATTGAACCCGATTCTTCTTTACTGCTTACTCATGTTGATAAATGTAGTAGGATATGGCACAAAAGGTTTGGACATTTGAATTTCATATACATGCAATATATTAGCAAGCAAATATTGGTTGATGGTCTACCAAACATCCATTTTTCCAAGGGAGTGTGTGAGGGATGTGTTCTCGGAAAACACCCTCAAGAGAAATTCGACAAAGGAAAGTCTCAGCGAGCTTCCACACCTTTAGATCTGATCCACGACGACCTCATGGGTCCTTTTCCGCATCCATCAATCAAAAAATCGAGTTTTGTTCTCATTTTTGTTAACGATTTCTCACGTTTTACATGGATCTACTTTCTCAGGCAAAAATATGAGGTCTTTCAACACCTCAAAGATTTCAAAGCCCTGGTTAAGACACAGTCCGAAAAGAAGATCAAAGTCCTCCAAAATGATAATAGAGGAGAGTATGTGAATCATGAGATCTATAATATTTTCCATGAGGTAGTGATTCAGTTGCAGCACCCAGTTCCCTATACTTCGCAACAAAACAGAGTTGTTGAGCGGAAAAAAACATATCTCTAAAGGAGATGGCATCTTGCATGCTGCATGCAAAGTCACTACCACAGAGACTATGGGTTGAAGCACTTAACTGTGCAACATACATCCAAAATAGATATCCCCATAGATCTGTCAAGTATAAGACCCCCTTATGAGGCTTGGAGCGGCCTCAAACCGGAAGTGACCCACTTTTGCATTTTTGGTTCACGTCCATGGGCTCGGATTCCTTCTGAAAAGAGGAAGGCACTTGATCCACATAGCACTGAGTGCATTTTTGTGGGATACCCTGACGATGTGAAGGGATATAGGCTTATTGATATTTCCTTAGACCAACTCATCATTGAGTGAAGTATCCAATTCAAGGAAAGTGTATCACATGCACCTCAGTAGCCGCATGTAAACACATTCATTCTTCCACCTGTCCGAGATGATGAGCATGCACATGCCGAATATTCTTCAGACGATAATTATGATTCAGAGGACTCAGATGATTCAGATTCAGATTCAGTACAGTTAGATGCAGAGTTAGAGAATCCAGATGCACTGCAGAGGCAGAGTCGAGGCCCAAGTGGGCACAAACTACTCTTCAGGATGCATGGGATCTCGTTGGTGATCTAGCTGACACTAAGAGGACTCGATTTGATTTTGAGGAGCCTCCTGTTGCACTCACTGCCACTAAACCATTTCCCTCCAGGCATATTTTCTTGGTTCATTCTTCAGATCCACAGTCTTATGGCGAGGTTGCTGGAAATCCTTTTTGGGAATCCACCATGCAGGAGGAGTACAACTCCCTCCTCAAGAACCAGACTTGGGATCTGGTTCCCCTTCCTTCTGGGAGGAAACTTGTCATATGCAGATGGGTCTACAGAACCAAGAGCGCAACGAATGGACAGATCAACATATACAAAGCCAGGCTTGTCGCCAAAGGCTTTCAGTAGGTTCATGGTATTGACTATGATGAGACCTTCGCTCTAGTAGCAAAGATGGATTCCATATGATTGGCACTTTCCATTACGGTGGCGAAGGGATGGGAAGTCCATCATATGGACATGAAGAATGCATTTCTTCATGATGATCTCTCTGAGGAGATCTACATGGAGCAACCCCGGGGTTTTATGCAGGACTCATCTTTGGTATTTCGACTGAAGAAGTCACTTTATGGCCTCAAGCAGGCTCCGAGGGAATGGTATGCCAATATGGATTCCTCCCTGTTGTCACAGAAATTTGTATGTTGTAAATCAAACCCGAATGTCTACATTCTCAGGACAACTGATTCACTTCTAATTTTAGTTCTGTATGTCGATGATTTGTTGATCACCGGGTGCTCGACTTTAGCGATTGCTGCAGTCAAGGGGATTCTACATGACAGGTTTTTGATGATGGACATGGGTCCGCTACACTTCTTCCTTGGACTTGAGATCAATCACGATGCATTAGACATCAAACTGTCTTAGGCCAAGTATGCACGAGATTGCCTTGAGAGATTTCACATGACAGACTGCAAGTCTGCTCTGACTCCTTTCCTATCAGGAGTCAAACTTGAGGATGGAGGGGAGACTCCACTGGTTGGCAACACACTATACAGACAGCTAGTGGGGATCTTGTTGTATCTCACACACTCCATACCAAACCTCTCATATGCAGTTGGCACAGTTTCTTGGTTCATGCAGGGGCCGCATGAGCTACATTGGAAAGATGCAAAGCATATCCTTCGATACGTACAGGGAACCATCACCTTTGGGATTCATTATGAAACAAACTCTATATTATATCTCATCGGGTTTACTGATTCCGACTGGGCTGGCGATAACAATGATCGCAAGTCCACATCTGGTTACTCACTCAGTCTTGGTTCTGAGCCTATCTGTTGGTCGAGCAAGAAGCAAACTGCCATTTCTCTATATTCAGCCAAGGCAGAGTACAGAGGGGTATTTAACATAACCATTCAGTCTATGTGGCTACAACATTTTCTCACTGAGTTGGGCATTCAGTTTCATCGGACGATCATCATCTGGTGTGACAACCAGAGCACTATGAAGTTCTGTAGAGATCTAGTTCAGAGGTAGTGGACGAATCACATCGAGATCCACATGCACTATATTCGGGACTTAGTACATGAGGGGATCATCGAATTATAGTTCTGTCCTTCAGCATAACAGGCGACATACATATTCACCAAGACCTTCACTGAGCATAAGTTTCATTCTCTACGAAGTCGTCTTGGAGTGAAGGAAACATTTGCCTAGCAACTGTAGTTCTTCTTTTTACACACATTGTACCTTGAGGGGGGGGGGGTTTCCCATGAGTTTTTCCCTCTTTCTTCACTTTATTTTCAGTGTATCTTTTGTATTTGGGTACCTAACATGGCCTCGTTACCAGGACCCATTCTTTATTTTCACCATAGTGATGTTCAGGGGGGGTGTTGGAGTTACTTCACACACACCTAGGATTTCCTTTTCCTAAGGTTTTTCCTTGTTTATTAGTCATAATTAGTCATTATCCAGTCCCCTATATTTTAGGGGAGAATATTCCACCTAGAGAATATTCTCTTTCATTTGACACTTCAGTTTGACTAGTTGAGTTGAGTTTAGATGTTGCATTGGTTTTATCACCATGCAACATTGGGATCATCACCATGATAATTCGACCTTGCCTTGGGATCATCACTAAACTGGTGCATTAGCCTTGATTCCCTGAGTTAACTCCTCACTACTCTCTGTTCAGTCAGTTAACTAAAGACTGGTTGACTAGTTAACTCAAGTAGGTGGCGGTTCACTCCCGTAACTGCCTAAGAGACTAGACTAGGTGGCAATTAACTCCCGTAACTGTTGGTGTGTGTCCAGATCACTCTAGACCACGAATATGGTGTATTGGTTCTCCTCCAGTGCACACTCATTGAGCTATACCGAGTATATCATGTGTAAATTATTCATTATTCACAATGGTTAATGAGAATTCTTCCATTCTTTCTCTCCTTCTTCTTGTTTCTCAAATTCTCTCTACAAATATGTGTATTATTTTTTAGTTAGATATATTTTGTGCAGGTTCAACACATTTACACATTGTGTATATGGGAAGCAAAACCAGGTAAGATTCCCCTTTGGTGCAACGAGGGCAGAAGGAATTTTACAGCTAGTTCATAGTGATGTGTTTGGACCTATGTCAGTTCCATCATTGGGAAAATATGTGTACTGTCTCATTTATAGATGACTTCTCGAGGAATACTTGGATATATTTCCTCAGGAAGAAATATGAAGTCTTTGACAGGTTTAAAGCGTTTAAGGATCTTGTTGAGAATCATACAGAGAAAATAATTAAGGTGTTGAGGACAGATAATGGCGGAGAGTTCTGAGGGAATGAATTTTAAGAATTTTGTAAGAAGTGTGGTATATCAAGGAAACAGACTACTCCATATACACCTCAACATAATGGAGTTGTAGAAAGGATGAACATGACGCTGATGGAAAAATCAAGGTGCATGCTTAGTGGTGTCGGGTTAGGAAAATAATTCTGGGTAGAGGCAGTGGGTACTGCATGTTACCTAGTCAACAGATCACCCTCATCAGCGTTGGATGAAAAGACTCCACAAGAGGTATGGACTGGTAAGAAACCTTCTCTCCCACATCTCAAGGTATTTGGTTGTGAGGCCTATGTTCATGTTCCAAGGAAAAATAGGAGTAAGCTAGATAAGAAGGCTGAAAAGTGTATCTTTATTGGTTATAAATATGGTCTCAAAGGTTATAAGATTTGGAACCCGGAAACTAAGAAGGTTGTGTATAGACAATATGTGGTATTTAGAGAAATGAAGGATGTTGTTAAACAAGAAGTCCTACCAAGTAAATAAGAACCAGAGAAAATAGAGTTTGATTTAAAGGATGATGAATCAGACTCTACAGAAGAATAGGAATCAGAAAAAGAAGATACTTATACTCCAGTATTGAGGAGATCGGTTCGAGAAAGAAGGATACCAGAAAAGTATACTCCATCTGATTTCCGTTCAAATTTTTCTTTGTCTATTATTGATGATGATCCTAGAACTGTCAGGGAGGAAGTGGATTCAGAGGATGGAAAGCTCTGGGAAAAGGTCATGGATGAAGAAATGGAAGCCTTGGATAAGAATGAGGCTTGAGATCTAGTGGATTTTTCGACTGGAAGAAATCCCATTGGCAGAAAATGGGTATTTAAAAAGAAGATGAATGCAGAAGGAAAAGTGGAGAAATACAAAGATCGGCTAGTAGAAAAGGGTTATTCCCACGTTGAGGGAATTGATTTTGGTGAAATTTTTTCTCTTGTTACCAAGTTAACTTCTATAATATTTTTGTTATATGTTGTTGTTGCATTTGATTTTGAAGTAGAACATATGGATGTGAATACAACAATCCTACATGGGGATCTGGAAGAAGAAATCTATATGAAGCAGCCAAAAGGATTTGTTGTGAAGGGAAAGAAGAAGCTGGTATGCAATCTAAAAAATCCCTTCTATGGCTTAAAACATTCACCAAGGATGTGGTAAAAACATTTTGATACTTATATGTCGGGACTTGGCTTCACAAGAAGAAAACATGATCATTGTGTGTATTTTAAATTAATTGGTGATCATTTCATTTATTTTTTCTTGTATGTGGATGACATGTTGCTGATAGGAAACAACAAGGAGATTATCCAGGATGTGAAAACTCAGTTGTCCTATAAATTTGACATGAAGGATCTCGATGCTTCAAATGTCATTTTGGGCATGGAAATTAAAAGAGATCGGAAAAAGATGAAACTTTGGTTAAATCGGAGAAAATATGTCGAGATAATATTGCAGAGGTTTAATATGTAGGAATGTAAACTGGTCAAGGTCCCTATTCATGTTGGTGTAAAGTTATCTGTGAATCAGTGTCCCAAGACACAGGAAGAGGAGGAGGACATGTCTCGTGTTCCATATGCGAGTGAATTTGGTAGTTTGATGTATGCAATGGTTTGTACTAGACCAGACATTGAACATGCAATGGGAGTTTTGAGTAGGTATATGTCAAAACCAACGAAGGAGAATTAGACAACAATAAAAAGGGTTTTCAGGTATTTGCATGGCACTGCTAGCTATGGATTGTGCTACCAAGGAAGACCAGGATTTGACAGAGTATTGGACATACATGGCTTTGTGGATGCAGACTGAGCTAGAGATCTGGATCGTAGGAGATCTACAATCCTGTATATGTTTAACCTGTTTGGAGGAGCAATCAGTTGGATGATAAAAATAAAAGTTGTAATGGCACTTTCAACTACATAAGTTGAATACATGGCATCCACTCATGCAAGTAAGGAAGCAGTATGATTACAAAGATTGTGTTCATGTATTGGGTTGGTACAACAAGTTGTAAGGATAGATTTTGACAGTCAGAGTGCAATTTTTCTGGCGAAGAACCTGACTTATCATTCAAAGACAAAGCATATTGATATTCAATATCACTTTGTGAGAGACATGGTTGAAGAAAATAAAGTGTTGTTGATGAAGGTGGAAACTTTGAAGAATGATGCAGATTCATTAACAAAATATGTGAGCACTGAGAATTTCTCTTGGTGTAGAGGATCCATGGGCATTTCTTCCTTGGATTGTTGACTATGTGACCCTGTAACCCCCTGTATGTAAAGAAAACAACAAGTGGGAGAATGTTGGGTATGTGTTATATTCTTTGCACGACTAACTATAGTGTCAACTACGTTGCACCGGGCGCGCAGGGGGGTTTAAGGGGGGCCCGCTAGGCCCCCCTTGGGGGCTCGCAGGGGGGCAACTCCCTGGAGATTTTTTTTTCCCTCAGGAAACGTGTCGCATTTTTGCCTCATTTTTAGTATCTCCTCGATTTTCGTGTCCATTGTTGGGCGGTTTTCCGACACATGATTTTTGCCGATGACTTTCTATTTTCGGTTAAGGAATTAGGGTTGTTGACTAATCCAAGTCATTGGGTTAGGGTTTTGGATGTCGTTGGCTCTTATATGTATATTTTATTGTAAACAATGTATCACAATGAATGAATATAGAATATGTTGGTTTTCCCGGTTTGGGTTTCAAGGGGAAAATTCACTGTGTAATGTGTGTATTTTCCATTATATATTTTATGTTCTTTTACTGAAAATATATTTGCAGTAAAATATTGTACAAGGTTAAAATCTACATATGTTTGTGGTAGGTTAGGTTCCTTTGGCCTATTCTATATTTTGCAACACATTTGTATTCATCCTTAACTGAGTTTGGTTTGTAAGGGGTTGATTTAATTTCCTTGGTGTAGGTCCTTTGGAGTTGGACCTTGTGACAATATATTTGGAATGTAGCTTTCCGGGATGAACACTTTCCCCTGTGGAATCACATTTTTTGGAGTAACCTTTTGGAGCACTCTTCTAAGTCTTATAGAATACGACACTGGTCAATATTTCCTCGAATATTTAAAATAAACCTCTTTCTATGGTAGAAAGTACTTGATTTATTAAACAAACCCACTCAAAATTACTATGCACATATATTTTCCAACAGTTTCTTCTCTCTTTGAGTAGAGAACAAACAATAAGTCATATACAAGGATGGAGTCCATGAAAATGGCACCATAGTTCCTATGTTGTCCCTGACGTTGTCCCCTGTCTCTCATATAGGGGTCAAATGCCAGGGCATAGTGTGTAGGATGCACCTTCCCCTGCCTTCCACTCTAGGCCTTCGAGATAGTTCTTGGGCCAGAGGGGGTGGGGGTACCCTCAATATTTACTAAGATAAGAGTCATTGTTTTTCACCTAAGAAAAACCTATTTAAATAGATGGAGCTCAGACTGGATTTATAACATAGAGAAATGGTGCATGGAGTCAATCTCTGTTATTTATTTAAAACAAATAAAAGAATGTTGAATTGTATTTTGGAGGTGATTCAAAAAAGGCCAACCAACAAGGGGACTTAACATGTTTAAACTATAGGAATGGTATTTTGAACCATGGGAACCATAATATAGTTTTGCTTGGAAAATAACATAGAAAAATGAATAGATATGAGTTGAGGAGGAGGCATAACTAATTTCCTAACACATCTTTATTAGAAATAAAACCAAATGGGCAAGACAACCATAGATCCATTTGTTTATTCAACACCATGTGAGACAAAAAATGAAAGGGAAAACTAACATAACATGCTTGAAATTATTATTTACCAGTGGTAACAACCTTGGTCTTGAGTTCACAATAAACCCAACAGTTCATTTATAAAATAGTAGCTCCAGTGTTGGGGGACTATAAAGTCTCAAGTCTGAAACAACCATTCTATTTATACAATAAATGCACTATGGATTTGGAATTATAGAATAATTATCTAGGGCCTCAATGATTCCCTCTACATAGATTGATACTTAGATAATGCTTATAGTGAAAATGAGAATGAAAGATGGGAGCAATAGAAGGAGGGGAATTCTACTTGCTATTGCAAATGCATGTTGCACTTGTCAGATCTTCAGTTTCTAATGGGCTATATCCCATGTTTCACCCTCTTCATCTATTGAAACTTAAACTCTCCAAATGAAAAACCTCCAGTCAAAAAGAGAAAAATCTCTTTCTTATACACCATTGGAGAAAAATGAGCTCAAAATTCAGTTAGAAAGGCATCCTTTCGGTAGACAAAGGGATTCCTCTAATTTCCTGGCATCTGATAACTGGTTTCTTTTTACTTAGGGGTCACCACTCCCTCTTAACCTCATGAAATTAGGGCCACACATGTGATTTCTAATTGAAAATGGTTATTTTGTGCACTTGATTGTTTTTCCCTTTCAAGCAATACTTTTTTTTTTTTTTTGGTCAGGTGGCTCGCATGAGATGAAGTTGATGATGGCAGTGAGACTTCAAACCTTTAGAGATTTAAAACCTTTGATATTTCAAACTATTTGAGTTTTTTACCTTTTAATTGTTTTAGTCTGAATACAAATTTGGGGTTGATTTGTATATTAGGTATAGGTTTGAGAGGGAAAATTACATTGAAAATGGTGGAAAGGGAGTTAATTAAAAAGGGGAACAACACATTCAAACTACACAAGGAGGGGCCTAATTTGGAAATTGGGACCAACTTAGAAATCAGGAAGGAGGAAAGGTAAACGAGGGCCCAATATTGAAATCAGCCGTGATTTGAGTATTGGGGAAAGGAGGAGTTCAAACAGGTTGTGAGGGGCCGATTTTGAAATTAGGCCTGATCTAAAATTAGCGAAAGGAGGGCCCAATATAAAAATTGAGCATCGGGAAAACATGTTCTAAATCAAATTTTTCTAAAGTAAAGGTGGAAGTTTGAAGAAAAGGTAAAAAATATTTGGAAAGAAAAATATAAGAACACATTCAAACTAGGCAAGAAGGGACCTAATTTGGTAATTTTCCCTAGATTTGAAATTGGAGAGGGAGAAAGATAAACAATTACTTGATTTGGAAATCAAGCTTGATTAGGAATTTGAGCCAAAGGTAGAATTCAAATAGGTGAATGCGGGCTCGATTAGTTAGGGAATTAGGCCAATGGAAAAGTTTGAATAGGTGAATGAGGCATGATTTGCAAATAGGTCTTGATCGATGAATCAAGCCAAAGGTAGAATTCCAATAGGTGAATGAGATCCTGATATGGGAATTGAGGTTGATCAAGGAATCGGTCTAAAGGAAAATCTCGAACATGTAAATGAGGACCCAATTTGGAAATTGGACCCAATCATGGAATTAGGACGAAGGCTAATTTGAAAAAGTAAAAGGAGGGCTTGATTTGGACATTGGGAATAATCTATGGATTTTGGAAAGAACAAAGTTCGAACAAGGGAGAGAACGTAAAAATTTTGAACATTCAAAGGTTTCAACAAGGATAAGGGATTTTGGATGTGTGAAAACCCTCAAGTATGTGAAAACTTATGAAGACAAGGCTTGATTTGAAATGTAATTTGTCATGATTTTTTTGGGGGATCAAGAAGGTGATAACATAGATTACCATACATCCTTATCCAACTTCACAACTTGAAACACCCATAGTCTTCTATTGTTTTGGAATGTAGATCTTGCAAGATTAAGAAGTATCATTGTATCCAACAAAAAAAGATACTATCACAAGTTACATCTCAATCCTCCCATTTGTTAGGGGCTTGACCACCTATGAATATGAAGGAACATAACCCTAGACCATCAATGATATAAAAATATGCAACATCCTTCAAATAAACTTACAGGCCAAAATCTTCAAACATCACATCAAGAGTTTTTTAGGACATCCTACAAAGACCATTACATATCCATACAATAACAAGATAAGTGGATAATATCTATCAAAATAATAAAGACAAAAAATTTCACAAAATCACGTTCATCTTGAAATACCAAGCTCATAATGCAAAAAACATCTTTCGCATGGCCTCCAACACACTATAAACATGAGCATCTTACCTATGCACCTAAAACCTCTAGAAATTGAATCAAAACCATCAATAAGGTCAACTAAGTCTTTCCAAAATAATACTTTGGCCGCTAGAGAAAGAGTCTTGTCAAGGCCGACTCCTGTTTCTAAGAGAATCCAACAACTCTATCTTGGTACTCCTCAATACTCCCATCCACTACAAGCTTAGAATCATGCAATGATTCCATAATAAGTTTTTTCTAGCATGCATAAGTGCCATAGAGTATAAGTAACCTATAAATGCTACCATCTTGCAATACCCTAGCAAGATTCCTTAGACATGCTAAACTCCAATCAATATAATGCATTATAGTCCTTCAAATGTAAATCTACTAAAAGTTTTTCATACAAGATACTAAAAGAATATTTTTTTGCAAACTAGAAAAAAACAAAACATCATTATGCTCAAGAACACCATTGGATAGCATGTGGAAGGAAATGGATCCCACTCCTACCATAGGCTAAGTAGCATCACTGCCCAACCCCACACCCATTCCTCCCTATTACTCTTGAGTCTTGCTGAAGAGTTTCCTATATTAATTCATATGTCTCGATGCCCCATTATCCACCTACCATCCAACACTTGACACAATGTTTGAAGATAAACAAGAGACCATAGATAAGGTGGTCTTAGGCTGGGATGATAACTCATCCACTCTTGCTACAATACCTGCAACCCATTTTTGTTGTTTGGCCTTCCCTTTCTTCTTACCTGCACTCCTTACAACCTACTTCTAGACATTCACTGGCATAATGTCCCATCTGGAAACACCTAAAACATTTCACATTGCTCAAATATTTCTTACCTAGACTCGCTAGATAGGACTCCAACCTTATCTATTCTTGCACAATCCCAAAGATTCTCATAAGTAGGTAAATTCTCACAAGTGTAAACACCTTAGATAAAATGTTTCCAAGGTGGAACAAATCCATTCAATGCAATGGACACCAACTCCTTATGCTCCATGTTGGGCCCTTCATTTTGAATACCTCCATGTTCTGCAGAAGTATAAAGGTTTTTCGGAACAATGTAGCATGACAACAGTGGATCCAAGTGGAGAAATTCTATTCTCCAACGTGTCAACAAGAAAAAGAGTGATGATTCAGCTGGGAAAATCAACGAAAAGATCTGGAACATTTGATCGCATGCCAGAAGGACGTGGAATAAAGAAAGTGTAACAGCGAAATCAAGAAGCCAAAAACCCCCGCTGAAAAGTTATAAAGCATGGAGTTATGTAATGGGTTGGGATTCTGTTCTAATTTAATGTTTCAGGATTTTCATTGGTTATGTTGTTGTTGTTCTAGTTTTGGGTTTTTGTTATTATTGCACATTATTGAGAAGAACTACAACTACGCAAAGTTTGAGAGTCGAGATTGGATTCCTCATTACCGATTCACTTGTATAAATCTTGATATCAAGGAATGTATTCCATGTACAATCAACTGTAATAAGATAATATATGTTGGATTATTCAAGCACCCAAAAATTTGTCAATATGTGGATGAATGCATGGTTTCTTTCTTGTGTAATCTTTGTTGTTCTACATAACTACTAGTTGTGTTAATGTTTAAACAAGCTTCTTGATGTATGTGTTTACTTTAATGTTGTGTGTTGATGTTGAGAGACTAGAGAGTTCCCAACACCAACATCTCAACCTCTTGGTCAGCTAAACCAAGAAGAGTTGTGAATGTTACCATATTTTAAAACCAAGAAGAGTCGAGAATGTTACCCTATTTTATAGCCTAGAGATAAAAAGCATTAGACCACTATCTAAAGAATAAGAGCGTAAGTATAAATGAATGTTTTAATACTTTGTACTTCTATAAGAGTGCAATTCAACTTAAATAAAGTACAAAGCTTGAAAATATAGTTGAATTAATCTTTCTTAAGTGAAACCTTTATTGCATGTTTTTTGGTTTATTAATTTTCATTATTTGCAAAATTTGATTTTTTTGTATTTTAAAACTTTATAATTTTATATTTGCTTTTGTGTATAAGGTCATAAAATTGAAATAACAAAATTAAATCAAAACTTAAAACTTAAAGAAGCTTAAACAATTAAAGAAAAGTACGTACAAGAAAACCTAATGTTAAAGTGAGACACTTAAAATAAAAGTATATTAAACAAGAAATTAGTTAATAACTACAAAACTAAATTAGAATAATATTGTAGTGAAGTGAGATTTTGTTTTAATTTTCAAAGTTAAAATGTTATTTAAAAATATATATATATATATATTAAAACTAGTTAATAAAAAGAATTACATATTTTACAAAAATAATAAATCCATATTTTTATATTTTTTATTTTTAAATATTGTGTTAAGAAGATGAGATTTAAAAAAACCGACTAAAAAACATTTTTCGAGCTTAAAAGAGTTTGATCTTTACTTTTTCCAAGAGAAAATTGCTCAAATTTATATAAAGTATAAATTCATTTACAAATCTGTCTGCCAGCTAAAAAAAGAAACAAGGACAGCACCCTCACAGATAGGATTACCAACATACCCATAGTCCCCAATGGGAAATACAATCCATCAGCAAGGTACAAGCGAGCGAGAGCCCAATCCAACCATATACAAAATTCTAGAAAGAATAACAGCCCACATCATTCAAAAACATTAATAGAGGATATGGGGCTCACTATCCCTCTATCCTTATGGAAAATCGAGAGCCTACCAACCACTTCACTTAATGCCCTCTTCGATAGGGCATCCGCCTCACAATTGAAGGTTCTGGGAATATGGCGAAATTTGACATCAGAGAAGGATTTTAACAGCTCCATCGTTTTATCCTTCCAGCTATCATTGTGGACTGTTTGGAGCTTGGACTTTTGAGAGATCCAGTCAATGATAATACGCGAATCTCCAAGGACGTGGAGGTGACTGAGTGACCAGCAGGAGGCGAGAAAGAGGGAGGCCCATAAACCCAGGAGTTCGGCCTTATTATGTGTGCCTTCTCCACAGTTTAAGAACCACATGGTAGTCCTAGTCGAGTGGGTTTTGAAGAAACCCCCTGCCCCACAGCAACCTCCACTGGACAGAGCTGCGCCGTCGAAGAAAGCCACGGTGTAGTCTTTTATCAAAATGATATCATAGACGATGGGTGAAGGAGACTTTAGCGATGGCTGTTTCCAATGAAAGGAGGCCAAGACTTTTAAAATCGCTGCATGAGAATTAGGAGTGCAGGAATCAAAAATGGCACGGTTACGATCGGACCAAATCTGCCAACTAATGATAGCTGGTAAGATCTTTGGCGCAGATGAGAGAGCTAGCCACCTGGAGTAACTGTGCGTGAAGGAGGAGCCACTCCAAGATAGAGACAAAGAGAGTTTTGATAACACATGAGTCCAGATCGTCTGGGTATAAGAGCAAAGAACCAATAAATGGTGGATATCCTCCGAAGCGCTGCAACAGAGAGGGCACATCCCCGGCCCTTCCCATCCCCTCCGACGAAGCGCCTCCCAGGTTAGAGGCTTCTCCTTACCAGCGAGCCAGACAAAGAGCTTGAGTTTTAGGGGCAGATCCCAACGCCAGAGAAGAGAGAACCAAGATCGGTCCACTTCAGAGAATTGTTGGTTGACTAAGGCATTGTAAAGATTCTTAACAGTAATGGATCTCGTGGCATCGCCACCAGCCCACTGGAGTGTATCGGGTAAGGGGGAAGGAGAGATCCCCGCAGCTTTGAGGGTAGATAGATAGAGGTCCCATTCAATGGCAATCGATCCAAACAGGTGAAGCTCCTCACTGTCCCGCCATCTGCCAGGAAGAGAGCGGTTGTCGGACTGCATACTAACCTGTGAAAGATAATAAAAATTTTGTTGCTGAAGCTGTGACCGTAACTCGGCAGAGAGGAGCGATCGGTCTCCCATACCGAGAATTTTGTCACCACCGATGAATATTTCTGTGCCCGCTCCTGGTTTCCACACAAACCAGTGTAGAAGGACTGGGATTGAAGTAACCAAACCCTTCCAAAATGTAGAAGCCTCTCTCAGCTTGAAAGAAGACTTACGGATCCAAGACACAAGCGGCCT
This sequence comes from Picea engelmannii, assembly GCA_009831015.1. Classification (NCBI taxonomy): domain Eukaryota; kingdom Viridiplantae; phylum Streptophyta; class Pinopsida; order Pinales; family Pinaceae; genus Picea; species Picea engelmannii. Next base: position 50,450 of record ML826150.1, read on the forward strand.
AGATCCCAAGTATTTGTCCGAGATTATACGATGCCAAATACTATCCATTGAGACTGCTCTCCAGAATGAATAAGCTAGTAGGGTTGTATTGAAAGTGGACAAATTCATTAGCCCCCGGCCCCCATTACGCCAAGGTTTAGACAGAACATCCCAGCTACACAAATGGAATCGGAAGTGACAAAGTTTACTATTCCACAGAAAATTTGATATGTGTCTCCGAAGTAAATTGATAATTTTGTTTGGAATTTTTTGCAGGGACATCCAGAAGACGGGAAGAGATTCCAGAACAGACTTGATCAAGATAAATCGGCCCCCCATGGAAATCCATTTATTGCACCAGAAATTTATCTTGCTTTCAAAACGAGCCACCAGCCATCGCCAATCATCCGGAGAGGAGACTCCCAATTTCATCAGGTAGCCTAGATACCTGAAGCCATCGCTCAGATTTATGAAAGTGTAGGGAATTGCATCCTTGAGAATTTGAAGCTCGACCTCCGTAAGACCCCAGTAATGAACTGAAGATTTTTTGAAATTAATTGATAAGCTAGATACAGAACAGAATAGTTGTAGCACCTCAAGAATAACCAGCCACTCTGTTAAATCTGCCTTTGACATGAGCAGAACATCATCCAAAAATAGGAGATGTACCAATTTAATGAGCTTTGAGACCTTTATGCCGGAGATGTGAAGATCGGAAAATTCTTTTGAGAGAAGAAGGTTGAGACCCTCCATAATCAGAATAAAGAGGTAGGGGGAAAGTGGGCACCCCTGGCGGAGCCCCCTCTCGCTTTTGAAAAAGCTGGACGCCTCTCCATTAATCAAAATAGCGAAATTTGGGCTAGAGACACAGGACATAATCCAGTTGATGAACAATTCATCAAACCCCACTGAGTGTAGAGTTAATCTTAAAAACTCCCAATCTACACAATCGAAAGCTTGTTTTAAATCAATTTTCATAACCAGGGCTTTTAAATTATTCTTTTTTATGCTGTGCATGCATTCATGGGCAGCCCCAATTGCATCCTGAATTCTTTTTCCCCGCAAGAAACCTAACTGCTCTGCAGAGAGTCTCCTTTCAAGAAAAGGCTTGATTCGATTGGAAATGACCTTAGCAATTAACTTGTAAATTAGGTTGCAGAGGGAAATTGGGCGGAAGTCACTGAAGGTGAGCGGGTTACTTACTTTCGGAATTAAGACAAGGAATGTAGAATTGAGACTACCAACAATCTTTCCAGTGATTCGGGTGTCCTCCACCATTTGGAGAAGATCAGCGCCAACAAGGTCAAAAAAGTGACAGAAAAATTATGTTGACCAGCCATCGGGGCCGGGACTTCTTTCCGAATTGAAGTGAAGAAGAATATTTTTTAATTCGGACAGTGAAACAGGTTTGTACAGATCGGTAGCCTCAACAGGAGAGACAAAACTAGGAAAGAGATTAGCCGTAGACACCATCCCCGGAAGGTTCAGATTTGTATCTTTTTTGTAGAGGCAACTAAAGTGCGAGACAGCCTCATTCTGGAGAGCACTTTGTCCACTTATCAAATCATCATCGCCACCTTTAATCGACCAAATGTGCTTCTTGTCTCTATTGAAGCTAGCCACTTTATGAAAATAACTCGAATTAGAATCTCCACACTTTAACCAAGTCGCCCGACTACGCAATCTCCACCTGTTCTCTTCTGTAAGTAGGAGGGAGGCTCGATTTGTCTCAAGCTGCTTTAAAGTGGCCGACTCAGCCGAGGACAGAGCAGTGATATACGAGGAATGTAAAAGCTGGGAAATTTCAGATTCCAGCTTTATTAAACTTGACGATTGAGTAGCTTTAACATCATGTAGCTAGGCTCTCGACTTGTGCTTGAGGTCTATTAATTTCCAGACAATGCGCCTTTGAGGGTTTAACTCAGCTAGATAATGAGGATCCCTCCAAACCAAATCAACTAACTCAGAGTAGCTCTCGGACGAGAGCCAATGGTGATTGAACTTAAATGGAGAGCATGGGTGAAGAGCTGGAAACCGTAACTGGAGAAGAACTGGCGCATGGTCTGATACATAGGGGAACTCAACCCACGATGAAGGGAATCCCGACATAGTTATGATACTTTCAGTGATCAGGAAGCGATCTAGTCGTCTAGCAATCGCAGCAGGTCCAGACCGCCCGTTTCTCCAAGTGGGGGTGATTCGATTCGGCCTGACATCAATCAGATTGTTTGTATCAAAGAGTCTTTTGAGGTAGTCTTCTAGGGGACCCGGCAAGTAGGATCCACCCCAGTTTTCATCAGCCGCAAGAATAAAATTCAGATCTCCCCCAATAATGAGATTTGGGATGGAGAGAAGACCAATAGAGTCAAGTTTTGACCAGAAATTCTGTTTGTCCACACAAGGCCCGTAGATATTAAGTAAAGCAACATCCTGATTAGAAGCAAGACATCTKCCAAGGATCAGGATTCCCCCACTGGAAAGGAAKGGATTCAAAATATAGAGGCTGGGATCCCAAGCCACCAGCAAACCGCCCGAAGAACCAATGGAKTTAACCGCTGCCGAAGCCCACGAAGGACGGAAAAGATGCACAAAGTCTCTGGCTTTGTGGTCAGCCGAGAGAGTCTCTTGAAGAAATAAGATATCAGGCTTTGAACAGTCTAACAATCTCCTGAAGGAGGCAGCCTTGAGGGTGCCTCCAATCCCCCAAATATTAAGAGAGAGTATTAACATTACTTGGAGCGAGCCAAGGCTTTCAGTGCTCTAAGGGCCTTGCTGTCAAGAACTGTAGGTGCTGAGTCTGAATGCTGTGAGCTCATAACCTCCTTCTTTTTTCTGGAACTTCTGGTTTGAAGAGGGGAGAGTTTCGAGCTAATCCCTCTCGACCAGGCATAAGACTTTTCCTTCTTGTCCAAAGGTAAGGAGGCGGAGGTACCAGCCTCAGAGGAAGGCAAGAGGAGGTCCTTCCCACGATACACCGGAAGCTGAACCGTATCAGCCGGAAGAAAAGAAGAAGAAGTCGATATGTTTAGGTCCTCAAGAAGAGTAACATCATCGGATTCGGTCTGATTGTAACCTGGGAGTACCGGAAAGGAGAGAGGATAATTTGGGAGGTCGGACGGAGTAGAGGGTCGCAGGTTCGGATGAAGGGCTGAGTCCGAAATCGGTAGAGGGACGTGGACATCGGGGAGGGAGGAGACAGTTAAGGGGGTCTGCTCAGCCACTGGAAGGGGGGTCTTTGTATCGGAGTGTGTATTGAGCCAGGAAAAACTATCAATGTACTCCTTCTCGGACTCCGAAAAGGAGAAGAAAAGTGCTGGACAGAGCAGCTGTAATTTAGTCCGAGGAGAGACTTCAACAGTAGTATCAGTATGTGCAGCAGAGTCAAAAGGAACATTTAAATAAGCAAGAGCAGGATCAGGAGCAGGGTATTCAGGCGGGTTGAGGTATAGTTCATAATCCTCCGTATGGTTCATGGGAGAATTGCCAGGGCAGGATTTTCGAAGGTTGTCGGTTTCCCTGCAAATGTTACACCGAAATGGAATCTCGAGGTAATCGAGCTTCTGGAGCAGCTTACGACCCCTCCAATCTATCTCTAAGTTTTCAGGAAACCCTGCTGAAACGTCAATCTCCACCAGAACTCTTCCCATAGTCCTCATTGAGCAGTTAAGATTCTGAGGATCTAGAGCTATAAACTTCCCTAAAGCATTACCTATTGCTTTCAGGGCACCTTCACTCCAGAGGTGAAGTGGGAGTCCCGGGAGGAGTACCCACAGGTGTCTGTGGCTGAAGTAATCGGAGTCAGGATCGAAAGCAAGCCTACAGCGTTTGAGCATGAGGCTGCTTCCACCATAGACCCACAGGGAGGACAGTAAAAGAGAAGCATCATCAGGAGAAAGACAATGAAAACATAACCAACCTTTTTTGAGATAGTAAACCATCGGTGAGTAACCAAGGAGTGGAAGCCATTTATCCTTAATCCAGTCCTCCAGGGGATGAGGATTCATTCTTTTATAGGAGACCCTGCCAACCAGAGCGCAGGTAGACATTTTGCAAAGTTCTTCCAGTCCGACACCGTCACCCAGTACCAGGCGAGCAGATTTCCTTTTAGATTTCCAAACTTTCCGACTAGAGACTGTCTTATGGATAGTGGGGTCTGCATTGGGCGCCGGGAAGTTGCTGTCAGTGGCGGGAGTGACAGTCTCCAGTGTACAATATTGATTCATAGGGGACACCGCAGGGGCAGTTTTGGATTTTGAAAAGAGTAGTTTGGAGGGAGGGTGCTGTGTTTTTGAAATGAGCGCGTCAACTTTATCCAAGACTCCCGGTTGATTCCAGAATGAGTCGTCGGAAGATTCCACCAGAGGATGGGTCTGTGACTCCATGGATCGGAATCAGGCGACCCACCTTATATCACAGGAGTAGGCGGATGCGGAGAAAAGAGATAGTAGGTGGGCCAGAGGGGAGAAAAGGAAATGATGAGTAGAAACAGAAACCAAAAACTGTGATGGCAGACAGGCCTGGATACCAATGAGTCAGGGAAACAGCAAGAAGACAAAACTCGGATTAAAAAATGGAAGGAAACAGGAAAGAGCGGAGTCAGAAGAAAAACATCACTGCTAGGCGAGAGTAGGTGAACTGAAACAATGTCGCAGAGAGACGCCAAGTATTGGACGCTTAGAGGCCCTGGATCTCCAGGTTTGACTAGATCATCCATGGCGGTTGACTGGTTTTTTCCACTGGTTCAAAACTCTCAGGCGAGAAAACTCTCAAACTGGTTGTATATGATATTGTTTTGATCTCACACACACAAATCAAAGTTGAAAAGGGAGGAAAGATAAAAAGGCATCATAAAATTATGAATGACAAAATAAGTAAAATTAAAAGTGATCCCTATACAATTATTGAATTCTTTGAAATTTACATAACATAACCTTAATGGCATGGTTGGTTCTTTATATATGAAAAAGGCACGTGTGTATAGAACATCATAAAGTGGCATAAGTAAAATCAATCCATTTTAAAATAAAATAAAGTGAACAGGGAGATCTTTTATTTGAATAATAAGATGATATGTGGAAATGATATATATTTTCTTTTGGAAACAGGTGAAGAAGAAAGCTAATAAGTAAGTCAAGCCAACATTATATGATATACAACCTTTGGTATGGCATGGAAAGTTTTAAATTATAAGACATGGAATAACTTTATGAAATAAGTAAGGCTATGTGGAAATGATATATATTTTCTTTTGGAAAGGGGTGAAGAAAGCTAATAAGTCAAGCCAACGTTCTACGATATACAACTTTTGGTATGGCATGAAAAGTGTTAAATTATAACATATGGAATAATTTTATGAAAAAAGGTGAGGTTATGTGGAAATGATATATATTTGCTTTTGGAAAGGGGTGAAGAAAGCTAATAAGTCAAGCCAACCTTATACGATATACAACATTTGGTATGTCATGAAAAGTATTAAATTATAACACATGGAATAACTTTATGAAAAAAGGTGAGGCTATGTGGAAATGATATATATTTTCTTTTGGAAAGGGGGTGAAGAAAGCTAGTAAGTCAAGCTAACCTTATACGATATACAACCTTTGGTATTGTATGAAAAGTGTTAAATTATAACACATGTCATAATTTTATGAAAAAAAGTGAGGCTTATGAGAACAAGGGCTGTATAACAACTTAGTCCCTGCCAAGTAGATTTGGAAATGGAGATGATAGTTGACACCCTATAATTATTGATGATGATTATTATTGTGAAACATGAACAATATGTTAACTAGGGGCTAGTTTCATAGTCTTAAAAGAAATCAATTTGTAAAGATTTTAAATGAAAAAATTAACACTGATAACTATATTGTCAAAAAGAAGGTCAGTGGAGGCGGCTGGATGGTAAAGTCGTTCTTGCAATGAAGGTCAGGTCTTGTGCTCAAACCCGAGCAAGGACGTGGTCTAGCTGCAGAAAGCTTAACTGGGCCAAGCCCACATACCTTTTTCCCTGGATGGGGTGACAGGCGGCGTGATCGTGCCAAGTGGGAACGAGCCAGGACGCTGCATAAATGCATCCACCGGCTCGTATCACTCCAACCATTAATCCGCATGTATACGCACAGGAGATATCTCTCGAGAAGGCCCCTCGCGCGAGTGCAAGGTACCTCTCCCTAGAGCACTAACCAGCAGGAAATAATGGCGAAGTTTAATGCCATGGAAATGATAACTGTGTTGATAGTGGAGTTCGTCATTCGGGTCACAATTGCAAGCAGCATTTTGCTCCGGGGAGCTTACTTTTCACAGACGAACCAGTGCTGCGAAGGCCTCATCCCGGTTTCTTGGGTGCAGAGGCTGCACTTAGCAACTCCGCCTCCCCTCCGCAACAACTTGACAGACACAGGCAGTATCAAGATTCTACGCAGGGTACCCGTCATGCCTCGAATTCGAGGGAGACCGTGACGAGGGGCGGCCTGGTATGCAGCGGAGTCCAGGTGCAAACAAAAGGCAAAATTTGAGAGAGCCATGGAAATTGCCGCTCGAAGAAGGAAGATCAAACTGCGGATGCCTCCAAGGGTGTTTGTGGAAGAAGTTATACCAGCAAGCGGGCCGCCTAGCCCCCCCGGGCACACTCTGTTCATGCCTCCGGAGAACTGGAACCCAAGCACAAGCTTTGGCTCCCATGGCCTCCATCAACCCGCCAGCAAGGGGCCCGACCCCTCTACAATCACTGCTGAGAGACCTTACACCCCCTGCTACGTGATAGAGGAGATCCCTCCCGAGGCCACCGAGGAGACGAAGGACACAGGGCAAGAGCGCCAACGACACAGGACAAAGGAGGAGGATGAGGACACCCGCAAGGATAGCACGGCCAGCCACCACCTGGAGCAGCCACCTGCTGTAGATTGGGATTACCTCAACCTCATTTTCGACATCAGAAGCAAAATGGACGATCAAATCTTCTGCCTGGCACAAATAGATCAGAGGCTCGACATGTTCTTCACTGCACACTCTCGAGCATCGTCCAAAAAGCAATGCCCGACCTGTGCACGCACCTACACGTTCCCTACGAGATGGAGGCACTCCGAGATCTAGGATAAGCTGCACGGCTCAAAGGTTCCATCATGTTTAAAACTCTACTCTGATTTTTGGGCTATGGTTATACTACCTCCCTTATGTTAGCTAGCTATTATGTTGTCATAGTTCTAGTTAGAATAACCATCTTCCAGGCTGTGATTATCAGTCCCGGTTTCCTTCGGGCGGGACATAGCACTGTTAACTCTGTAAATTTTGCCACCTATGCATACAGTGTGACACATGTAGTGACACATGGACATGGATGCCTAGCTGTCCCGGTTTCCTGCTTAGGCGGGACAGCTGGCATCACTCACAGTCTTGACTTTTGTATTTTGACCATAGCAATATAACAGGTACTGCCTTTTTTACTTAAAAAAAAAAAACTATACTGTCAAAAAGATTGGAATTCAAAGAATTCGACCTAGACTCACAAGGAATGGAGGGAGACGTGTTGCTCCATGACACTTAGTTTATAGATTTGTCATATGTAGTATTGGTCTGGATCTTTGACCACATTTTTACTTTAATGTGGATGTTGTATAGTTTTGGGATTAACCTAAATTTCCTTCCAATTAAGTTAAGCTAGCCAAATGCAAATTGCATTTTTAAAATATTCAATTTTTCTTTTAGAAAATAAACCTTTCAAATTTAATAATATATATTTATATATAATTATTATTATAATACATAATAAATATAATCTAAATAATATATTAGATRATAAATATAATAATAAATAATATATTAGATAATAAATATAATAATGCATAATAATAAATACATAGTACAATTTTTTATATTTAGATGTGGTGATTGGTGAAATTCATTGATTATGTAATTAATTCTACATATTGAAAGACGTGAAGGGAGCAATAACACTTCAATTCTATCAACCAATTAGAAACGAGAAACACAAATATTTTTATTATTTCCAAAAATACATGTTTGTTTTCTTATGTTAAACATTACATTGCATACACAAATGTATGGTAAAAAGCAAATTAATGTCACATCAAAAGCAAACTCATTGCTATAGTCCCATGGCAGGGACTAATAGTCCCATAGGGACTAATAAGGGGTGACATATGGAAATGAATGAGGATATAAAATAATGATGTAGATATTTTAAAATGGTATGGAATGAAGGACATGGTATGTCATTCATATAAAATGTGAATTTAAAAAAAAA
>ML826150.1:58997-74559 GCA_009831015.1 Picea engelmannii
AACAATTCTACTAGATGTTTCGTCAATTTTTTGCCAAGTATCATATCACTCTTGTCAAACTTGTATTAAACCTGTCATGATTTGAATGAACCTGTAGCCTGTGCAACTTCATAACTAACCAACGACTGTTGTTATTGGCAAACATTCATCATAACTTAAAATATTCTTGAATGACATCTTATCTGAAAACATCTTCTTTGAATGTGTAGCAGCAACTCAGCGGGAGTGCGCAAGAATTTGTACAAGTAAATGAAAAAAATAGGGAGAGCCTGACAATGCTTTGTCGGCTAAGTATTGTTGACCAAAAATGTACTCAACATTGTGCAACATGGACTGTTCAATGCTTTTACTAGTCTAATCCTTCCAATGTTATGATAACTTTACCTTTAAGTATGGAATTGTACTGTGATGTGTTGGACTTGATGGTGTGTCCTCTTTAATTCGCTTCATCACACAAGTATCAATAGCGCTTTGGTGAGACCTCCTTCTTTTGCAGAAGGTTGAATATGCCAGTGCAACAATACCTTTTTTGGTAACCTCTCAGAACTCTGGTCTCTAATTTTGTGCCAACAAATGGTTTCATTGTTGGGACTTTACCTCTGAGCGAGTTTTCAGAGTATGTAACATCACATCTTTAAGTCTAACAATGAAAACTGGTGGGAAAGAAGGTGTGACAAGTTCATATTTCAATAAACTAAGTTACGACATAAAGGTCTAAGGGTTGTGAAGGACACAATCTTTTATTCTAAAACAACCAACGATCAGTACAAAATCTTCTGGATTCGATTCCTAAAGGAGGTCTACTAATATATTGATTGGTTGCAAGAAGCGCCATAATTTAAATATTGTGTCAAGAAAATATTCAATTGGACTATTGAGTGGCTAGTTGTTGTTCACAAGTTGGATCGCCAGATTTGTTGAGCGGTAGACTTTTGGGTCAAAACTACCCTGGAAGGATAAATCATTGAATTTTATGCAGAAAATGACCAGTCATTATCAAATGTAGAATAAGTATTTTACGAGGGAGCCTGAGGGAAATTACTGAGAGAAATTTTGTTCTAGATGAAGATATTGATAGTGGAGGAAGGAATGTTATTGATTCCTTTGGTTGAAATGGCAGAGTAAAACCCTTTGCGCATGAGGGGTGGGTGATTCAGGCAAGGATCCATGTGTTAGGATACAAAAGTTCGTGAGATATGGGGGGTCGTCATGAGAAGAGTGCCAAAGACAAGTGAGTTCATTAAAGGGTTGCAGCGAAAGAAAAAAGGTGGCGAGAACAGATGTGAAAGTTGATGCAAATGATGGATCAGTCATGTAAGGATATCAACCTCAAGAAGAGTCATAAAAGAGAGTTAGAGAAGTTTAAATAGTTACAATTACGTGGATGGTTGGACAACCAATGGTTGAAGGAGAAATTTGGAGAGAAAGATGAGAGTTTTGGAGAGAGTAGACGAGATGGAGAAAAGTCGAAAGAAAGAATCAAGATTAGAGTCACCACTGAGGAAAAAAACTCAGTCATAACCTCTGTAGATATTGTAGGAGAACCAACTCCTATAGCACTTGAAGATGTGATGTACACTACATGACCTGATATGATATGGCCTCCTAATGTAACCCCCCAAGTTAAAGAATCCCATCCCAAAGACATAGAAACCAACCTTGGATCATCCAATCCCTCAGCACAATCTTCCAATCCAGTAAATTCTACAATAAACTCACCCATAACTTATGTTATTTCTCCTTATTCTAGTCCAACCAGTTCAAGTGGTAGCAACAATAGTAGATTGGAAATTGATTTAGTGTTATCACAACCAGTACCTTTAGGATTTATCTTGATAGGGTCCCCAAGTTCTCCCATGGCACATTAGCACACCATATCCCTCACCCAATACCCAATACCCATAATTTTGGGGTAAATGGGATGAGGATGTTGAACAACAACTGTTCCTTTGTGAGGCCATCTAGCGGTCTCATGGAACGTTGGATGTTAATAAACTAGTTGAGTTTCAAACAACATTAAGGGGTCAGTCATTAAAATGGTATATGAAATCCATCAAACCAGGGAATCCCCAGGGGAAACCATTTCCTTTACCTCAATTCAAACAAAAATTATAGTTGAATTTACACTACCCCAATCCGAGCAACAAGCTCTTTCTGAACTGCGCGAAATCAAACAAAAAGATGGGGAATCTGCCTGGGAGTATAACCAAAGATTCAAATATGTGATAGGGAAATTAGCCAACCCCATTCATGAAGACCACCAGTGGGAATGGTCCATTTAGGGACTTTTACCATTAACGCATATTCCATTAACCCAACATCGGATAACTACATTGGGGGAATCCCTAGAACATGCCATGAAAATTGAGGTGATGGTAGGATATCCTGGAAGCTCGCGAGTAATAAGACCACCCGATGACTATAATATTACCGAATTGCAAGGCCATATTTCTTCCTTGACTGATAAGATTCAAGAATTGACCATTCCTAGAGCAACCCTCCCTTAAGTATGGTGTACTAGTTTCTACATTGAAGGGAATACAACGACGGAATGTCCCATACTGAGGGGTTCAGGGACCCCCCCCCCCGCAACCTGTGGCGCCTCCACCAATAGGACTATCTGGAGGAGTTTCACAAGTCGCATATATAACACCAATCCATGGCTCTGTGCAGTACCATTCCTTCCCAAACCATCAAGGTAATCAGAATAATGACTAATGTGAAATCTATCGAAGCCATGGGAATCCCCCTGAGCATTTCCCAATCCTACAAAAATACACTTATGTCTCGAACACAATCTATTGTGAGTTCTGTGGGTCCCCTAATCACACCACCAAACAATGTCACACTTTGGATGCTCTTGCAAACAGACTAGATAGATTTGCATTTAGGGTTGACGAAACTCCTCAAGGATTTGGAGGAGGACGTAGAGGTGGTGTATGTTTTAGGGGTGGAGGAACTGGCAGAAGAGGGCCAACTCGGTGTTATAATTGTGATGAGTAGGGACATATCGCTAGAGATTGTCCTCTTCCAAGACTTCCTTGGTGTGCCCACTGTAGGAACAACACCCATGCCACCGAGTATTTCCCTAAAGTGATTGTGAAGTGGGAGGATTGCACCAAACAGTGAGGCACCAATTTGATAAGTTCATATCCCCGACCTGGCACTGAATAAATAACACCCAATATTAATATTATTACTAGAGGAAGAACAAGGACTGGTGTTGAAGTTGATAACTCAACTTAAAGCAAGATTCGCAAGGTGGTACTAGAAGATGTTACATATGACCCTCTTGTGCAAAAATTTTCTTTAAGGATGACATTGAGATATTCCGATGGGTTTATAATCCTGCAATACTAATACCTACATATTCAAGCCGTGAGCCTCACCCTAATCTCATGGAAAATTGTGTGGCACAGAAGGATCCCCCAGTGAGAGCCTAGCCGACTATTGAAGTGTGGTTCTTCTTACTTTATAATATTTTGGATAACGAACGACTCACTAAAGAGTTGCAGAACACACTTAAGGGGACTATACAAAATGAGGGGAGCACCGAGGAATTGATTGTTGCTAACCTTCTTGAATGAAATACTAGTCGGATTCAGAAAATGAAGTGGGGATATCGAAGGGAATTTAGACTAAATGCTCACATTGATGGCTACGATATTAGTGATGTTATGATAGAACTGGGGTCTAACGACAACATATTATCGAAGAAAACCTGGGAAGAAATGGGTAAGACCAAGCTCGTTTATTTTCCCATTCAGTTGTGGATGGCCAATCAGTATTGTATCTATCATGTTGGATGGATGCAAAATGTTGAAGTGGACTTAGATGCAGTCAATAAAATGGCCGACTTCAAGGTTATATAAATCATGGGCAAGAAGGACCCATACCTGTCTCTTTTGGGTATCGACTAGGCTTATGAGAATTACATTGTTATAGATCTTAAGAAGGAACTCATGACCTTTGAAGCAAATGGTATGAAATCCACCCAGACACTAGATCCCTACTGAGATCATCATTGTACGGATACAAAAGAGGGGAATATGGAAGAAGATTCCTTGGATCATCTCTACACTCTGACTATAGGAAAGCGTCCCAACTATATTAACCCAACTGTAGGTGGCTCGGTAAGTTGGCATAGTTTTAAGTCTATAGGGGAGGATTCAAAGGTAGCATTTAACAACTGGCAACAGGGAAGATATGAGAACTTCTCATGATGTTTCATGACTATCAGATCTTCCAGGTGGATTGGGTCAGAGATTAGAGACTACCCTGTCTATGATGGCACTTCAAATTTATGTATCTTTTTGGTTGAGTTAGAGGATAAAGTCACACCAAATAAAAGAATTAATGTACTTGATGTTGCATTAAGATCCTCTTTAGTGAGATACTGGACCACCCACAAGGGTACTTTATCTACCTGGGATGAAGCAAATTGTGCCATCCAACATCGCTTTATTCCCCCTTCACAACTTCTTTTGTTGAATCTAGAACAATGAATTTTGGAATTATATAATGGGATTTCATATCCAAGGGAGCATATTGCGCATTGTATTAAGGTATGGGAATTTTTCCAGCTTCCTTGCCAATTGTGGGTTCATCAATTTATTCATTCCTTGGGAAAAATTCCAGTTGCTTGGTATATACATGAGGAATCCTAATGCCAAACTAGTTGTTGGAAAATCCTTCAATGATAGTTTTTTCAAGACTTCTTATTCTCAAGTAAGTCTCCTGAAATCATTGTATCTTTGAAACATATTAAGAAAATAATTTTTGTTGGTGAATATAATGTTAAAATATTCGATGTGCTCTTTTTACCATAGACAATATCAAAATATTTTCACCCAACCATAGGCACACAGCCACCCCTGAGCACCATAACCTTTTCTAGATAGAATGATTTCAGAAGCAACACTAGAACCAACAGATAACCAAGAGAGCACATCTTTTTCCAAAGATCGCTCACCATACAGAAAGTCCCAAAGCCACAGAAAAAGAACAATACTCAACTACAACAGTTGTAGTTGCAGTTACCAAGGATACCTCAATAATATCATAATACCACCAAGAATGTCATTAAGAATACCACCAAGAGATATTAATAGGTAGGGAACATATATTAGGCTAGATAGTGCTAGAGAGAAAGACCAAGAATCACCCCAGAAGATCCACCTTCCATTCTTATAGCTGCATCTCCAAACTTACGATATGCTTGAGAGAGTGAGTGAGGTGAGTGAGTAAAAATGAGCTCAAGCGCCCTCTATTTATAGTGGTTCTTGTCACTTGTCTGGGCCGAAAAGTCCTTTTAGAGGCTAATACTTTAATAACAATTTTTTTATTGAGTCAACTTGTCTTGTAGGGTTTTTACACATTTGTTTAGGGTTTCTCTAGCTTCTAAAATATTCTAATCTAGTCAGAGGTTACACATGGAGGTTGATACCTCCCGCAGCTACCATAATATCAACACTCCCTCCTAGATAGGGAGGTATTAACTATAATGGTCTCAAACACATCCATCCATTTCACATGGTATGGGAAAGGCTCACATAGTCTTGCATACCATTCTAGAGGTAGCATCATCATATCCACATAGGCTATCTCATGACCATGTAGATCAAGTCACGAGCATCATCATCACTATCCATCTAGCTATTAATCACCTCCAACACTATTGGTTGGCACACCAGCCTAGGAAACATATTCAACACTACTGGTAGTCTCCATCGAAATCAGGTAGTAGTACACAGTCACTACAATGCCATCCAATAGATGACAACAATGTCGATCCATAGTAGTAAGAAACTACTATCCAGTGGTACAAAACCACTCCTAGTAGCGCACAACTACTATTTAGTGACATACAGTCCCTACCAGTGGAACAAATCCACCACAATAGTACATAGCTAATGTCTAGAGACACACAGTCTCCGCTACAATCAACTAGTTGCTACATAAGCTATCACCATGCAGTACAACAATATCCTAGCATCAAATCATATCATCGTTTGCATCATCTCTTGAGGCCATACTCCATTTGAGTAATCAGGCATGATGATGAATAAGTCATGTGATGGACTCAATGCACTCAACATAGTGTCTCTCATAAGTCACCCACTCAATAGAGTGATACAGAGACCATTCTTCTAATCCGGACATACATCCTAGAAGAATGATTGTCCCAATATATGTTGAATGCCCCACAATGGGCTATAAGGGCCATTCTTCTAATCCGGACATACGTCCTAGAATAATGTTAGTCCTCCTAGATGTTGAAAGCCACGCCATGGGCTATAGATACCATTCCTACAGGAATGTCAGTCTCAGACTATTTTCTAATCGGGTCACCATATGTACGATAGAGATCAATATCTACCCATATGTGCCTTAGAAAATATTAGTCATGTATCAACTACCCTAATCGGGATGCCATGTCCTTAGAGGGTGAACTATTCAACCTGATTGGGCCATTAACTGTGCCTCATGAGAATATCGATCTTGGACCATTTTCCTAATAGGGCCACAATATGTGCCTTAGGAAAACACTGTTTCATGATACATCAACAATCTATCAACCTGGACCATTATCCACAGGGAGAATGTCTATCCACTAGCAATCTGTTCTTCCTGGACCATTCTTCGCCTGGAGAATGTATGTCCACCAGCACACTTACTATCCATGATGCCATATATCAAAACTCCTTCCCAACCGAGGAAGTCATCTCCTCCCTTTCAACCAAGGGAGCAATCTCCACGAGTCCTAGCTTGTCCCTCAAGTATGCAAACTGTATATTGGACAAAGGCTTCGTTAAAATATCAGTTGCCTACTCATTAGTGGAGATGTACTGGAGAACCACTTATCCCTTCTAGACTTTATCACGGATAAAATATTACTTGATATCAATGTGCTTTGACCTGTCATGGAACAAGGGGTTCTATCAAAGCTTCACATAGCTTTGATTATCACAATATATCACAGTCGAATCTAGCACCTGATCAGATAGTCTAGAAGCCATCTTATGGAGACATACTGGTTCTGTACAAGTATCACAAGATGCAATACACTCTTCTTCTACAGTGTTGAGTGCCACAGACTTTTGTTTCCTTCTATCTCATGATGTCATAGCAGAGCCCAAATTGAAACATATACTAGAAGTACTCTTGTTGTCATGTGCACTCATTGCCCAATCTGAATCAATAAATCTATGCAGTTGTACGTCATTGTTTGAGGCATATCTCAAACCATAATTTAGCATCCCATGAAGATATCTCAAAGTGTTCTTTATAGCTATCTTATGCTCATGTCTACGTTCCACTTGGAACTAGCTCAATGTGTTCACAACAAAGCAAATGTCAAACCGAGTATTAACCAAATACATCAATGAGCCAATCAATTGCCGATACAGGGACAAGTCTACTGGATTAGAATTAGAGTCTCTCAAATTTTTCAGATCTGTCACCATGGGAGTTTCCATGGATTTGTAGTCCATCATCCCAAACTTTTGAAGGATATTTACAACATACTTCCCTTTCCCTAGGAATATTTCACCACGCTTCTACTATATTTCTAGTCCTAAATAATAATGCATGAGACCAAGATCCTTCATATTGAATTCATATTCTAACTCCCTCTTACACTGAATAATGAGAGGCTCTGCACCTGTCGGAAACAAATAATCAGCATATAGTAGCTATATCACAGGTGCATCAAACATAACCATGTAATAAGGATATGGATCAACATAGCTCTTGGAAAATTCAAGTCTCATCAAGTAATTGTCAATTCATGCATACCAAACTCTTGGAGCTTTCTTAAGTCCATACAAGGCCTTCTTCATACATGGGTTTCTCTCGGGTGTACCTCAAAACCTTGAGGTTTCTCTATGTATACTTCTTCCTCAATTACTCCATTCATAAAAGCGATCTTTACATCCATTTAATGTAAACTCCAACCCATGGATGCTACAACAGATACGATAGCCCTAATAGAGGTGTATATGGCAACTGGAGCAAACGTCTCATCATAGTTTTCTCCCTCCTTCCAGGAGAACCCTCTAGCCAAAAATCTTGCCTTGTATTTATCGATACTCGCACATGTTTCATGATTTATCTTGTAAACCCATTTTGAAGTGACTACATACTTTCCTTCAAGTCTAGGTACGATTTCCCATAAATCATTTTTAATGATGGATTGATATTCTTCCATCATATCTTCCTTCCATTCTTTCTTCTTGACTAACAACCAAATTAGATCCTCAAGTGTTCAACACTTGGCTTGTTTCTAGAGAAAGCTTCTTCTGGATTCATGTTCTTCAATATATGATGAGGACTTCTATTCTGAACATATACGTTTGTCATAGTTGCTTCTCCCCATAGAAACATGGATAGGTTATGGTCATTCATCATTGCTTTGATAGATTCTTCAATGGATCGGTTCTTTCTTTCTGCTACGCCATTTTGTTGAGGATTGTAGGGAGTAGTGAGCTCCCTCCTAATCCCGACCTCTCTATAGAATGTCTTGAAATTATCTTAGGTGTACTCTCCTTCTTAGTGAGGAGGTTGACATTGGTCCACACACATCTAAGTGAACAATGTCCAAAACTTCTTTTTGCTTTACACGCTTCCTTTAGAATTGGTACTTGGTGAGATCACTTGTCTTGCCACTTGATGGAGTCATATACTCCATGTTTTCAACTGTCATTATATCTCCTTCTAATATTTATCGCCTATGACCTTCCCGGAACAAGAAAAACAAGAGAAAAAATATTTCCAATAAGAATTTTCATATGACCTACCCGGGAACAAGAAATATCTCCTAGAGGAGATGTTAGTTCATTTTGAAAACAAGTGCAATAAGCATCTATATCAATAGTACTTATATACAAACAAGTATACCTAGAAGTAATAGAACCTTTCAAATATTGTTGTCACAACTATAGTGTTTAATAGTACTATAGTAACTATCAAACTTGATATGTGAAAATTGAAACTTAACAATTTGATCAATCAAACCTGGAATCTGAAGCCTCAATTGCTTGTTCCTCTAAATGTATTGAATGCAAGATCATTGCTTGGAAAATTTCTCTTTGTACATTCCCTGCAAACACACTCATGCTTTGCTAGATTATATAACTTGAAAAGCATATACAAGTTCATACCTTTGAAATTTGCAGCATCGTTTAGCTTGTCTTATTATTTGAAACTAGACACCATCTTAACAAGAAGAGGTTAGAAACTAAATAAAAAAGGTTCAATGATTAGAACAAGATAGAAACTTTGAAATTTCAACTTTGACCACAAAAATAAATTTTGACCAAAAGTCAACCTTTGACTTTGACTTTGGCCCAAAAACTCAAACTTGACGGTTTTACTGGTTGAGGGCACCAGAGTGTGTGATAGGCTAGGCTGCACTAGAATACCCAAATAATATTCCAAATGCTTCACTTAAAGTGCCCAAAGAATTAGATTAGGGTTTGTTGCAGCTGCAAAATCAGAAACTCTAGTTGCAGTTGCAACTAGTGATATAATGAGCTTAACAAAGAACTCTCACTCTACCTTCTAGTGGTTAGATTTTTTTGAAGGTAGTGTGGGCCCATAACTTGTTAAAATATTCGATGTGATTGTTTTACCATAGACAATATCACAATATTGTCACCCAACCATAGGCACGCAACCACCCCCGAGCACCATAAGCTTTTCTAGATAGAATGATTCCAGAAGAAACACTAGAACCAACAGATAACCAAGAGAGCGCATCTTTATCCAAAGATATCTCATCATACAAAAAGTCCCAAAGCCACAAAACAATAACAATACTCAACTGCAACAGTTACAATTTCAGTTACCAAGAATACCATCAATAATATCAGAATACCACCAAGAGATATTAAGAGGCAGGGTGCATATCTTAGGCTATATAGCGCTAGAGAGAAACACCAAGAATCACCCCAAAAGATCCACCTTCTATTCTTGCAGCTGCAGCTCCAAACTTGCGCTATGCTTGAGAGAGTGAGTGAGGTGAGTGAGTACAAATGATCTCAAGCGATCTCTATTCTTGTCACTTGTCTTGGTAGACTTTTCCTTTTAGAGGCTAATACTTTAATATCAATTCTTTTACTAAGCCAACTTATCTTCTAGGGTTTTTACACATCTATTTAGGGTTTCTCTAGCTTCCAGAATATTCTAATCTAGTCAGAGGTTACACATGGAGGTTGATACCTTCCACAACTACCATAATATAAACATTTAATACTATACATCCTCCTACTATATGTTCTGAACATGATTACCTCATTCATCATAGCCTTTACCCATCTCTTGATCGACTACCTTCGGTCTATATTACTATTGATAGAGACCAAAAATATCCCAATGACCTTGCGGAACTTAGGCATCTGACATTTCAGGAATCTAAAGAGACTAGGGAGGTTAAAGATACTATCTCAAAGGTTGTTAGTAGTTGCTATACAAAACCCTTGAAGTTGTGGAAAGTCAATATAGGAACTGATGAGCATCCTAAGCTAGCATACATTGGAGACTATTGGGATGAACATACAGTGATAGAGATGCAGGCTCTATTGCGAGAATAGGAGGATTTGTTTCCTACAAAATTTTCAGAATTAAAAGGTATTAAGGGAGATTTAGGGGAGATGAGGATAGAGTTAAATCTTGAATCATGACCAGTTAAGCATAGGCCATATCAGCTAAATCTCAAAGTCAAAGAGAAAGTGAAGAAGGATTTTGATAGGATGCTCACAACTAAGCTAATTTTTCTTGTCGATAAAGTTGAATGGATCAGTCCTATCATGATACAAACCAAGAAAGGTATGGATGGTATAAGAGTTTATGTGGATTACGGGAGCCTGAATGATGCATGTGTACATGACCCCTTTCCCACCCCCTTTAGCAATGAGGTACTAGATCAAGTAGCGGGAAATGAGGTATATTCCTTTACAAATGGGTTCACTGGATATCACCAAGTTCGAATCGCCAAGGAAGAAAATAATAAGACTACTTTTACTACTAATTAGGGAATTTGCATATAACATTATGCCTTTTGGGCTAAAGAATGCCCTAGTAGTGTTTTCTCGGATAGTCATTGCAAAATTTCACGATTTCATTCACAATTTTATTGAGATCTACCTGGACAATTGGACTATATACAACTTAATAAAAGAGCACATTAGGCTATTACGATTGATTTTGGACCACTATAGACAGTTACATATTTCCCTTAATATGAGAAAATGTATTTTTTGCATACCATTTGGGAATCTGCTAGGTCATATTGTTTCTAGGGAAGGAGTGTTTGTAGATCCTTTGAAAATTGTAGTTATTCTTAATATGCCTCCTCCTACCACTGTCAAGCAATTGCAAACAACCCTAAGACATACTGGATATTAACGTTGATTTATCAGGGGTTACGCAAGCATAACAACACATGTGGAACAACTTCTCAAGAAATATGAAGAATTTCATTGGACTCAGGACTGTGATAAAGCATTTGACCTGCTAAAAGAGAAGTTGAGCATTGCACCCATTCTGACTTATCCTAATTGGAAAATTGAATTTCATGTGCATATCGATGCCTCTACAATTGCGCTAGGCACTAATATTGCGTAACCTGGGGAAAACTTGGACCATCCTATATACTTAGCTAGTTGAAAACTTTCCCAAGATGAACGTAATTACACCACAACCGAAAGGGAAGGTTTGGCCATGGTGTATGCTTTACAAAATTTTAGGCATTATTTGGTTGGAAGTCATTTTAATTTTTTTACTGACCATTCTAATTTGAAGTATTTGGTGAAAAAAGTTGTGTTAGGAGGTCGCATTTGCATGTGGTTGCTATTGTTTTAGGAGTTCTCGTTTGAGTTTGTTGTTAAACCTGACAAATTAAATGCCAGGCCATATCACTTGCCTCACCTAGAGTCTAGAGAAAGTGGTGGAAATTTAGATGAACAACTCCCAGATGAAGATTTTTTTTGTATTGAGGACATTCCTGATTATCTGTCAAACATTTATGTATTCTTTATTATTAGTACTATGCCGGAAGGATATTCCACAACATAAAAGAGGCACCTAGTAGTTCGCGTAGCAAATTATCAACTAATTCTGGGTTTGGATAATATCTTACGGCATTGTGTGCTCGACCATGAAAGACCTGATATTCTGTGGGAATGTCATAGTGGAGTTGCGGGAGGACATGTTGGTGGAAAGGAAACTGCTAGAAAGATCTTACAGGCAGGACTATGGTGGCCTACAATGATTAAAGATGCTTAGGAATATGCTCGGGCCTGCGATGTATGCCAAAGAGTGGGAAACCATCACCCTGTGATCATGAGTTGTCTCTAAACCATGTTCGATCACTACAAGATTTTGAAAAATGGGTTGTTGATTTCATCGATTCGATAAATCGTCCAGCTAAGCATTCAGAGGAAATATACATAATTACAACAATTGATTATCTGACTCGTTAGGCTGAAGTGGAGGTTGTTCGGGATTGTTCTACGACCATTGCAACATGATTTATTTTTGAGAATGTTATTACTAGGTTTGGTTGTCCTTGGAGCTTGACCAGTGACCAAGGAGCCCATTTTCTTAATGAAACTATAGCGACCCTTACTAGAGAATTTTTTATTCAACATCATAAGAGCAGTCCCTACCATCCACAGGCTAACAGAACAGTGGAAACATTTAATAAAATCTTGGTGATGGGGTTGACTAAGGTTTTTTTCGCAAATAGGGATGACTGGGATGAGCGGGTTCCAGTTGTGTTATGGGCATATAAGACTACCAAAAAATGCTTAAAATGGTATACCCCATTTCAATTGGTATATGGCTGAGAAGTAGTTGTGCCAGTTAAGTTTGTCACCCCAAGTCTATTCATTGCACAAGATACCAAGATGATCGAGGATGAATCCATTGTTGTGCGGGTGGAGGAACTGTTGGAACTTGAGGAAGCTAGGTTCTTAGCAAATTTTCATTAGATTGTGGAGAAAGAATGACAAAATTACTAACACGATCGAAATATAAAGCGTAAATCATTTGCGCAAGGTGACTTCATGCTCTTATATAACAGTAAGTATTAGAAACATCCTGGAAAGATCCAAATGCATTGGCTTGGTCCTTTTATAGTTGCAAAAATCTACGAATATAGAGCTGTCAAATTAGCGTAATTCGATGGAAGTCTTCGACCTGGCTGGGTGAATGGTGCACGCCTAAATCCCTACCTATCTGCTGCATAATTAAAGTTTTGTTATGCTCTTGGTTCTGGGAGTGTGTTAGTAAGTAGGATTTCCATTTCTGTTTCTGTTTTATTTTTTTCAATAAATGGTGGCGTGTTATGTGTTTTAGTGCTTCGTTGTCACTTTCCAAGTCATCCATACTGGATATTCACTTTGTGGTCAAGGAGGTCGCAGTCACATCCTCTCATACTTAATGCTGCTGAAATTTGAATTTTATGCCCTTGTGTCATCACATGGGTCGTTAAAATTTGTTAGTACCTTTTTACCCTTCATTATGTCTTTTTTTTTCATAGTCACTTAAATATTAACAACTGTGCATCATTTTTCCAACTAATTGTCCGCTTGTTCATTACTTTCTCAAATTGACTTACTATTATGTTACCAACTTTTTGGTTATGCATTTAATTTCCCAAATCACATCATGGATTTTGTTGCGTTTGAGGGATTGATTCGCTGTTAATTCCCACTCTTGTCACCTTGTAATATTCAATGCATGGTCATCGCGTCACCCTCTACATTTTTCTTATAAGCACATCTTTGGTCGACAAATCGATATTCTTATAGTTTCATTGTGTTAATTGTATACTCAGTTCTGGCACCAAATGAGCTCTTTTTGAATTTGTGTTTGCGGCCCCATCTCCCTGTTCACTTTGTCTACCATCTAAACTTTTCTAGCATGGTTTGCACCTTTAGTCGAGGATCTGTCCCAAAATCCCCTGCTCCACTTACAGTTGTTGTTCCGA
Organism: Picea engelmannii; assembly: GCA_009831015.1. Classification (NCBI taxonomy): domain Eukaryota; kingdom Viridiplantae; phylum Streptophyta; class Pinopsida; order Pinales; family Pinaceae; genus Picea; species Picea engelmannii. Next base: position 72,991 of record ML826150.1, read on the forward strand.
TTGAATTCATTGACACCCAGGTCAAAGTTTTATATGATCTCCATGGCAAGGTGGAACACACATTACTGGTGGAAACAGACTTCACTGATGCTTTCCAGTACCCATCCATGTCAATTCATACATTCCAAGACTACACCACCTTACCATATGCTTCATTCCGATGGAAATGGAAGTAGTCGTTCCTACCCTTGCATGACAGCATGCTCATGAATATGTGGGACTTACCGGTGTTCGAACCACCGGTGAAGTCACCAAATGCACTAAATTACTAATCAACTGAGTCCACAATGACACCATGTGGATAGAAAAGGGATAACCCATACATGTGGAAGAAATCCACCAGCTGACAGGCTTGTCCATGACAGGTCAAAATGTATCAGACGCCTTCTAAGGGTCCGGGAATCATGGGAGGAAAAAGAGTACTCTCAACCTATATGAGCTCTATGGAACTTGTCGGGGAGGTAGTGGCACTCTGATAGAGCTCATTAATGATCCATGGGTTCACTTTTCCTGCTACCTCATCGCTGGAAAGGTAATGAAAAACGTTACGCAGAACGAGTGTACATTGGATTCCATAGCGGTAGTTGAATTCACCAAGAATGATGCACTGATGAACTGGTGCTAGTATCTTCTCCAAGAGATGTTGTAACCTGTGTAGAAATCTATGAGAGAACCACTTATTTTATTTACGGCTATCTTCTTGTCACTTTTGCAATGTGGAAATGGCAGCCTCCCCATGGCCGAATAATTGCTTATGGTTCAGATCCTCGTATTTCCAAGTTATTCGATTATTGGCATGCTTGGAATTTGGTCAACAATGTTGTCGAGCACAATGTTGTCTTTGCACAGTGGAAGAGTGAGATGGTCAACACAACTTAGGGTCTTAGGATTTCACAAGAGATCATCAACAAACATACCCACCACATCTAGTTCGGTATGAATCGAGACAATACTTTTGTGCATCTATTGGGTGTTATCTGCGTTGTTTCATATGGATCATCTTTCATTTTATCTGGATGCAATGGTGTTTGACAAGGAGTTCAAACAATGGTCAGCAGTCCTAAGGGAAGAGACGCCGAAATGTGTTTCCTACACCTTGTTGGCCATTTCACAAAGGTCTTCCCCAACAAAAACATCAAGTGCAGGCCCTAGTGCAAGAAAGAGAACTTGAATGCCCTCCACCTCATAAGAGGAACCAAAGGACAAAGAAGAGGAATCTTCGTCGAGCAGCATCGTTCACAACCCCTTTTCCTCAATTCCTAATGACGCCCATATCTCAAGTAATCAGTTCCAGGAGACTCTAACGTTTGTCTTTCCCTGGAAGAAGTTTCGTACCAAGTCCCCATCCCAACCCACTGTGGACTCTCTCATTAATAAGGCCATCCCACTCTCCTCCATTCTACCGTAAGTCCACACCACTCCACCTCGGCCACGTACTAAAACCCCCACTTCCTTTACTTCACCATCCACACCCATCGTCATCCATATTATTGATGACCCTCCAATCCAACCCCACTCTACTATTGTCATCAAAGAATCCACCAACTCACTGAATGGTGGGATCACCAA
>ML826151.1:16579-64079 GCA_009831015.1 Picea engelmannii
GTTTCTGCAGGTTTGTTGTTGTCATTGGTTGTAGATTTGACAAACTTGATGAAGTCTTTGTTGCTTGGATGACCACTACTTGATCCCTCTTCATAACCCAAACCTGTTTTCAACTTTGGATTCCTTTGCTGATTCAGAATGGTATCTAATCCTTCTGAGGCTTTGATACTTGACAGATTCTGAAGATACAAGGCTTGAAACTTCTCCAACTCTTTCCTAGTTTTCACTACTTCTTCTTCCATAGCTTTACATCTTATCTTCTTTTCTGATAACTATTGTTTCAGAATGTCCTCGATTTTCTTTGCCTCTTCTAATTCCACTTTTAGCAGGGAAAAATCTTCATCAAGTTGTTTATTGTCTTTCTCAAACTGTATGAACAATTGTTTTTTCTTTATGTTCTTAATTCTGAGTCTGTCAATCTCTTCCAGTGCACTGATCAATTCTCCTTCCATATCAACCACTACTTATTCTTCATTAGCCTCACTTCCTATGATTTTATTATCATAATCATCTTGGGCCATAAGAATGAAGTCGTTGTCCTTATCTTCACGTGAGGAGTCACTATCTGTGTCTTCTGAAGAGTTAACATCGTTTACACATAAAATTTTCTTTCTGCCAAATCTCTTAGGTTTGAACTTCTTTTCACCTTCAGAGTTCTGATCATGTTTCTTGTGTGGACATTTATTTGCAAAATGACCTCTCTTATTGTTAGAATATAGAAGATTGTGCTCGTTTTACCATTGATGATACCCTCTTCACCCAACCACTGGCCGAAGCCACCCTCCAAGCACAATGAACTTGACTGAGAAGAGAATCCTGGTAGCAATCAATAGCCAAGAGAGGCTAATGCACCAAACAAGAAAAAGAAACTAAGTTGAACAAATGATCCCACCTAGAAGCTAGCACACCACTTTCCCAGCTCTCCCAGAAACTTGCGCACCAAAACTGCAACTGCCTGCACAGATTTGGCTCTCTCTGCAACTGCTGAGATGATGTATAATGAAAAATGATGCCCTATATTTATAGTGAATTGGTCAGACTAACTGGGGCCGAATTCTCCTTCTGGGTATCAATAGATTCATTTTAAGTGTATTTGTCCAGCCGACAACTTGTCTAGGGTTTCTTTCAATTCTTTGCTTCCTTCCGGAGGATTCTAGTCTCATCATAAGTCACAATAGAGGTTCATACCTCCCGAAGCTACCATAATATTAACACTCCCTCCTATCTAGGGAGGTATGGTCTTGAGCACAATAGACCATTCAACTGGTAGGACTATGAGCACCTGTCATTATTATCCAACTGGATAATCTCCTATGACAACTGGTACAATATCAATTAATAGAACACACCTGTGTCTATTCAGGTAGTACACAACTACTCAAATCGTGAAACATAATCACAAATAGTGAAACAAATCCACCATAGTAGCATATCTACTGTCATATATTCTTCATAACAAACATCTGATAGCAACCTGCATATAAACAATGTTATGATAAAAACTGAATCATTTGGGCCAATCTTTCACTCACGTCTGTGAGATCTTAAAGAATTTCTACCCTTAGTATAGAATATCAACAATGGGCTATCTGCCCCATTCTTACCAAACAAGGAAGAAGGATTATTTCTGATTTATGAGCCTGGACCATTTCTCACCCTGGGCCATTCTTCCTACACTAATTAAAGTGCACCCTGGATAGAATGTATAAACCCTAAGAAATGTTTGGACCATTCCTCACCCTGAGCCATTCCTCTGACACTAAACAAATTGTAACTTGGAGAGAATGAGTCTGCCCTAAGGAATGATTGTCCCTGATTGCTGAGCCTGGACTATTCCCCACCCTGGGCCATTCCTTCGACACTAAAAAAAGTGTAACCTGGAGAGAATGAGTTTGCCCTAAGGAATAACTGTCTGGACCATTCCCCACCCTAGGCCATTACTCCAACACTAAACAAAGTGTAACCTGGAGAGAATGTATAACCCTCGAGGAATGTTTGTCCTGCATCAACCTCCAAAATGGACCATTCTTCGAAACTGCTCACAACTGTGAACTTCAAAAGAATGACTACCAGGCGAGGTAGACCATTCTACTTGACCACTACTCAGAGTGACTGCCAAGAAGAATGACTGTCCTAGACCACTCCCCATGTTAACCACAGTGGGAAGTCGTTGTCTATGATACATCAAAAATCAGTTTGCCTCCCATGTTAACTACAATGGGAAGTCACTGTCTGTCAGAAATCTTAATCCACTTTCCGAACAGGAAAGCATCTGTCCAATTTGAACTAATTTTCAATTATAAAAATAAATAATGTTTTCAGTGCTCCCTCCTAACTGGAGAGTTATTTAAATCACAAAAATAAATGTTCTTCAAGAATATTTTTCGTACCTTCTCTAGCTTGGAGAATCTTCTCTTTCAGCTAAGGGAGTTATTTCCATGATCTCCATCTTCTCTCAGAAATATGCAAACTTGATTCTGGATAGAGGTTTTGTCAGGATATCTGTTGTCTGCTCATCAGTGGGGATATACTCAAGCTTTACCTCTCCTTCTTGGAATTTATCTCGAATAAAGTAGTATTTGATCTCAATGTGCTTCGACCTTTCATGAAACACTGGATGTTCGGATAGTCTTATGCAACTCTGATTATCACAATATATTATGGTCGATTCTGGAGTCTGATCAAATAAATTGGAGATTAACTTCCTTAGCCATACTACTTCTGTGCATGCTTCACAAGCTGCCATATACTCTGCTTCTGCTATACTGAGTGTGACTGACTTTTGTTTCCTGCTGCCCCAAGATATCAGAGCGGAGCCCAAGATGAAACACATACCTGAAGTACTCTTTCTATCTTTTTCACTTCCTGCCTAATCAGAGTCTGTGAATCCATGAAGTTGGATATCACTGGATGTGGTATATCTCAAGCCATAGTTTATTGTCCCATGAATATATCTTAGGACATGCTTTGCATCTATCTAATGCTCTTGTCTAGGTTCCACCTGGAACTAACTTAATGTATTTACAACAAAGAAAATATCTGGTCGAGTATTTACCAAATACATCAATGATCCAATTAGTTGCCAATATAGATATGGATCTACTGGATCAGAATTTGGGACTTTCACTTTTCTTATATCCGCATTCATAGGAGTGTCCATGGACTTACAGTCCATCATTCCAAACTTCTGAAGGATATTTATTGCGTACTTTCCTTGTCCAAGGAATACTTCACCACGCTTTTTCCATACTTCTAGTCCCAAGTAATAGTGCATGAGACCTAGATCTTTCATATCAAATTCAGAGGCTAAATCCTTCTTACACTGGATGATTAGAGATTCTTCACCTGTTATGAATAGATCATCAACATATAATAGTAGAATCACAGGTGCGTTATCTACGACTTTGTAGTAAAGATTTGGATCTGCATGACTTTTGGAGAAACCGAGTCTTGTTAGATAGTTGTCCATTCTGGTGTACCAAGCCCTTGGAGCTTGCTTGAGTCCATATAGAGCTTTCTTCAATCTGCAAACGTGAGTGTCTTTGGAATGTACCTCGAATCCTTGAGGTTGTTCAATATACACCTCTTCTTCAATAGCTTCGTTAAGAAAGGTTGTCTTTACATCCATTTGGTGTAGATTCCATCCCATGGAAGCGACAAGAGATATGATAGCTCTGATGGAGGTATACCTTGCCACTGGAGCAAAGGTTTCGTCATAGTATTGTCCCTCTTTCTGGGAGAACCCTCTTTCTTTATATTTATCCATGCTTCCGTCTGCTGCATGTTTGATCTTGTATACCCATTTTGAGGTTACCACTGATTTCTCTTTAGGTCTGGGTACAATTTCCGATACTTCATTTTTCATAATGGACTGATGTTCTTTTACCATAACTTCTTTCCATTGTCCCTTTTTAACTGCTTCTTCAAATGTAGTAGGTTCTTCATCTAGAAGTTTTGTCATGTATGCTACATAGCTTGAGAATCTTTTCAGTCTTTTACTCTTCTTGGATGTTCCTTCTGGAGCCTTGATTCTTTCTGCATCTTGTAATGTGGCTTCAAGCCAAGATGGTCATTTCTTGTTCTTTGGTATATTATCTGAATCAATGTTCTCACATGGCTCCATGGGATGATCAGGTTGATCCTTTTCATTATTTTCGCTTTCTGTGTTTTCTTCATTTTGTTCTTCAATTTCTTCTTCTTCTATAGTTTCTTCAATAGATTTTATGAAGGCCATCCTTTCATTGAATGTTACGTCTCTTCTTACTTATAACTTGTCTTGTTATGGAATATATATTCTGTAGGCTTTGGATGAATCACTATATCCCACGAATATCCCCTTCTTTCCTGAGGGTTCTAGTTTATTTCTTTTATCTTTGGGAATATGAGAGTAAACTTGACATCCAAATATTCTTAAGTTTTCTACGTTAGGTTTCTTACCTGAGAATGCTTCTTCTGGTGTCATGTCCTTCAATATGCGATTAGGGCTTATGTTTTGTACATAAATTGTTGTCATTGTTGCTTCTCCCCATAGAAACATGGATAGATCTTGATCATTCAATAGGGCTTTTGCTGTTTCTTCGATAGTTCTGTTCTTTCTTTTTGCTACACCGTTTTGTTGAGGATTATGAGGAATAGTCAGCTCCCTCCTAATCCCTGTTGATTTGCAAAATGCAACGACCTCCTTCGAGGTGTATTCTCATCCATTATCTGTTCTTAATGTATTGATCTTCTTGTTCGTAAGGTTTTCTATTTCTGCCTTGAATTCTTGGAACTTATTGAACACTTCGTCTTTTGATTTCAATAGGTACAGCCACATCTTCCTTGAATAGTCATATATGAAGGTTACGTAGTAGAGAGATCCTCCTAAAGATCTGACTAGCATTGGACCACAAACATTTGAGTGTATTAGATCCAAGGTTTCCTTAGATCTGTTGTTTCTGCTTGGGAATGGTTTCTTGATATCCTTCCCAAGGGTACATCCCTTGCAAATTCCTTCGTGTGTAGATTTCAATTCTGGTATTCCTTCAACCATCTTTCTGAGGAAAGATAATGCTTGATAATTGATATGAGCGTACCTTATATACCAAATCTCATTAGGGTTGACTTTGTCATGTACTAGAGCTTCTTCATTTTGTTCTAGTAGTCTATACAAATTTCCTTCACGTCTTCCAATAACCCTAGCATCTTCTATGCTGGAATCTTTATACCATGATAACGCTTTTCTATCCATGAAGGCTATAATGTTTCCTTTGTTTTCTAAACATGAAGATTCTTTTCTAAACCAGGTACATATAAAACATTGCTTAAGTGAACATGATTACCTGATTCCAACTTGACGGAGGCTTGTCCAAATCCTTCGACGGGGTAGGTGCTTTAGTCTCCAAGCTCCACTTTGTACGATGTCTTTCTCTCATTTAGATTTGAGAGTCTATCTTGATATCCCATCATGTGCCTAGAATCTCCACTGTCGATTATCCACATATCGTCTTCAATTGTCTCGATAAGTGCTGAGTAGTGTAAGAGACTGATTGTTTCACACATGTCTTCGATTGACTGGTAACTTGTCATGCCTTGATCCAAAACTTCAACTTCGTCATTTCTGTCTTTTGAGAGAGTTAATAGGTGCATTGAGTTAGGGCGCATCTGAATATCTTCTCCTTGAGCGAGATGCTCCATCACAAGGTGCCAGATCTGAGAATTAGGGTTTCTGCAACTGCTTCTGCTAGTAACCCTAGCTGCAGTGCTTTGGAAGCTGCTCTTGCTAGTAACCTTGGCAGCAGTTCCTCAACAAGCTCAATATCTAGCGGCTATGTTTCCTTCCAGCATTTTAGGCTGACTGAAGGGGTGTGGGCCCATAACCTATTAGAATATAGAAGATTGTGCTCGTTTTACCATTGATGATACCCTCGTCTCCCAACCATTGGCTGAAGCCGCCCTCCGAGAACCTTGACCTTGACTGAGAAGAGAATCCTGGTAGAAATCAATAGCTAAGAGAGGCTAATGCACCAAACAATAAAAGGAAACTAAGATGAACAAATGATCCCACCCAGAAGCTAGCGCACCACTTTCCCAGATCTCCCAGAAGCTTGCGCACGAAAACTGCAACTGCTAAGATGACGAATAATGAAAACTGGCACCCTGTATTTATAGTGAACTAGGAAGACTAAATGGGGCCGGCTTCTCCTTCTAGGTATCAATAAATTCATTTTAAGTGTCTTTGTCTAGCCAACAACTTGTCTAGGGCTTCCTTCAATTCTTTGCTTCCTTCCGGAGGATTCTAGTCTCGTCATATGTCACAATAGAGGTTCATACCTCTTGAAGCTACCATAATATTAACACTTACCACAATTGAAACATTTGAAGGGAATCTTACCTTGGTACTTGCCTGATCCTTTCTTTAGTCTTCTCACGAATTTTGCTTCAATTTCATCAGGCTCAAAATCTTCATTCTTATCTGCCTTAAATGATGCTCATCTAGAGGTGGGTTTATCTGTAACTATCCTCATTTCATATGCAGTCAATGTTCCTAGAAGTTGATCAAAAGACAAAGCCTTTATATCATTAAGTTCTTCTATAGCTAAGACCTTTGGGTTGAACCTATCTGGCAGAGATCTCAAAATTTTATGAACTAAAGAGGGTTCCTCAATTTTTTCACCAAGTGTTTTCATTGCATTTACTAGTTCTTCAATTCTCAGAAAATACTTCCCAATGGTTTCATCTTCTTTCATATGTAGCTTTTCGAACTGTACTCTGTATGTTTGAAGCTTGGCATCTTTTACCTTCTCATTACCTTCATAATTGCTAATGAGTTTGTCCGACATTTCTTTGGCAGTTTCTAAATGCATAACTTTTACAAATTCTTCTTCTGCAAGCCCACTCAAGATAGCATTCATAGCCTTAGCATTGAAGTTGAATTCTAGCTTTTCATCCTTATTAGCTAGCACAACTAGCTTTGCATAACCAATATCTACCACATCCCAGGCAGCTGCACCTAAATCCATTATGTCGGTTCTCATTCTAACTTTCCAGAAGGCAAAGTTTGTTCCATTGGACAGAGGGGCCTTATTGGTTGAATTTCCTTCATGGATTGACATGTTTAAGCTCTAGGATCTACTCTTAGATAAAAGGGGTCGGCTCTGATACCAATTGTTGGACAACTGAGAGGGGGGGGGTGAATTAGTTGTTACCGAGATTAAACAATTATGCTCATTTTAAATTCATTACAGAACTCTCAATGATGATCACAATAATGCAGGGAAGTAAGCAATAGAACATTCAACATCATTCACACATATGAGATACACAGAGACATATATTTCGTGAGGAAACCCATAAAGGGTAAAAACCTCTTCTTCTTTATATGATAAGTAATCTTTACATTCTGTACATTATCATACTTATGAGCACCAACTCATAATGAGGCTACAACCTCTATTTTGCAAGCTGCTACTTGTTAAGAGCACCAACTCTCTGGATTCTATAGCACCCACTAGAAGGAAGCAATGACTCCCTGGTTTCTCTAGCACCCACTAGAAGGAAGCACCAACTCCCTAAGAGTTCCAGCACCAACTGGATGGAAGCACCAACTTCCAAGAGTTCCAGCACCAACTGGATGGAAGCATCAACTTCCAGTTACATAGGCATCGACCTGTATATTAGAGAACCAATGTTCTCCCTTGCACCACCCTACCACCCTGGTTTCTCTGGCTGAAACCAGATGGAAGATATAACTCCATGTGTTCAAGCACCCACTTGAACCTTTGAGGACAACAGTCCTCCCTAGCACCTCCCAACCACCCTGAAATATCAATCTTTGCTACTGAAACTTATTACAGTGATATAATGTTCATCAATGGCTTACCAGTCTCATCATTGTTCTGCTACACTGCCCTGCTCTGTCTGCCTTACTGTCTTCTTTCACACATGCCTTGCACTTTCTGTTCTTCTGCCTTTTATGCTCTATGTGCCATGTCCATTCAATGCACCATTCCTCTTATGTGTATTTCAGCTGCTGCACACTGCCTCATTCTACACGCCTGAATCCCTCTCAACAACAATACTCATCTCTTCTTTGTTCTGCCTTCATAAAGTCTCTGTGCACCTTGTGCATACTATATGCACAATCCTTCTGCATGCTCTCCACACTCCATTATTCTCCACATTGGGATATTCACTGCCACTCCACCTTGCCACTGCTTCACTCCCTCGAGAATCAACACACTCTCTTTGTTTAGCATGTTCTCCTCATGTCGAGTCCTCTTCTTGATGATCATGGAAATTCCTCAGCTTTTCTGGCGGTTATCCCCGTGCGTTCATCATCACTGGGTGTTATGCTAAGATTCCTTACCCTGTCTAGCAGTTGAGACTCTTCGTCTTCTCTATCATAGTCGATCTCATCCTCTCTGTTGCAGTTACAGTCTTCAATGCTCTTCCATCTGTCAATCGCCTCTATGAACAGTCTTCATTCCACTGGCAGATTCCTTGAGGCTCTTCAGCTCCTCTGGCAATCACACTTAGTGGTTTTTGGTAGTTACACTGTGAACGTCTTGAGCCTTATGCCTTTTCCACCTTTCACCTTTCCTTTCACATGTGGCCTCAAGCGGTGACCACACGCCTATTCAGAAGGCGCTTTCGTGATTCACATTTCGACAATTCCTGTTGTGAGGCATCTCGACTCTCCAAGTTGCGATCTCCAAAATGGAGATTAGCTTCATGCTAGCTCCTCCCTTGAGACTTCGTCGATGTGACCATAAGTTATGACCAGGGGCAAATTCTAAACATGCATTTCACATTTCGTGTTTTGGGGATTCTTTGAAGAGTCGTCTCGACTCTTTATGTCCCAAACTCTAAAATGGAGCTTGTCTTTTCGAGCTCTTCTCTACAACTCTTTGACGATGTGACCACTGACGGTGACCAAGTGCTTATCCATAAAGCACTTTCACAATTTCTCATTTCGGCATTCCTATGATGAAGGGTCTTGACACTCCAAGTCACGATCACTAAAATGGAGCTTGGTTGCACTAGCTCCTTCCTCCATCTTCCGCAGATGTGACCACTGGTTGTGACCACAACCTTATTCGAAAATGCATTTCGATCTTTCGACATTTCTGTGATGAAGTGTTTCAACACTCCAAGTCACGAACCCCGAAATGATCTGAAGGTATTTCGGCATTTCTCATTTCGGTGTTTCGACATTTCTGTGATGAAGTGTTTCGACACTCCAAGTCATGAACCCCAAAATGATCTGAAGGTATTTCGGCGTTTCGCATTTCGACGTTTCAGCATTTTTGTGATGAAGTGTTTCGACACTCCAAGTCACGAACCCCAAAATGATCTGAAGGTATTTCGGTGTTTTGCATTTCACGATTTCATCATTCTTGTCGTGAGTGTCCTTGACACCTCCAACTCCCGGTATCCGAAACTCCGAAATGGAGTCAGATCAACGGTCCACGATCTCCCTTTGATCAACGACTCAGATTAAATCATGGTTTCGCATTTCGCGATTTCGAAAGGTTAGGGCACCTCCTTCCTTTGACTTTCCAGTCAGCAAAATGTTGATCTGTGACCATTTGTCCTGTCTGAAGATGTACGGTCCTCCTGCTTTTGGGATTTTGTAAGCCCGCTTCTCCTAGCACTTTAAAGAACGTGCAGGTTCTCCTGGATCCAACGATGGTCGGACCCTGCACTCGGATCTAATGCCCGAGATCTGTCCTCATTCTTTGCACTCCTCCTGTTTGGATTCAGATCTGATGGTCATCGAGAATATTGAATGGGATCCAACGATCACTGTTTCTCTTCATTGTTAGGATTTTGATCTTTCCATGCCATCATTACTGCTGATATTCCCTGCTTGCCTGTTTTCCATTATTGTCTCCCAACTGTAAACCTACCAACCTCGCTACTATTCTTTCATGTAACCATACCTTCGTCGTTGTTGTTCTTTCCATCAATAACTATAAGCATGCTATCGTTGTCGTTGTTCTTGCCTGTAGACATGCCATCGTTGTTGTTGTTCTTGCCACCAATGAAAAGCATGCTCTTCTTGTAAACATGCCAACAGTTTGTAAAGAGAGATTATGTTGTAATTTGGATTTGATATCAATAAAATCATCTGTTGATTTTGGTCTCACTTTTGGATCTATTGTACAATGATATTTTAGATTTTCTTTCTTTAAATTATCTTTTTAAAACCTGTTTATAATCACATTACAACAACTTTTCTATTTTCTTTTTATTGAAACTTTTAAATATAAAATAGAATCAAGCCCAAGTACTTATTTCTTGAGAGATGGTTGAATTTTTTGATAGGCTATAAACACAGGGTGATAACCTTACCTATCTCACCTTAGCCTCATTAGATTAAAAAATGTTGGTATAAGGACTTCCATTCATTTTCATCAACAATGGGGTCCCCCTCAATTATGCACCTTTTATTACAACAATCAAATAATAGCTTTTCTGTGTCACTCCATCACATAATCATCAAGTATGCAAAAAATATTAGCATATACTACAAACCATAAACATGCATTTTAAACACCATGGCATAAATCACTTGTATCTCCCATAAATAGAATGTGATATTTTAAAGTTTCAAAAAGAAATATCGTGGTTCTTCCATCTATCTCCAAAATAGTGTCATAGTCAAAATTCAAAATAAACATATTCAAAATAGCCCAGGGAATTTATTTCTAAAAATTTCTTCTCTTTCCTTGACGAACTCCTCATATTGAGACTTTTTTTCTTCCAACTGGGCTACCTCTGGATGCATAACATCTAGACTTCTCTTCCCACTTCCTACTGATTTCATATTTGAGTGAACAGAGGAAGAGGACTTGGCCATGTTGGTAGAAGTAATAGGTTCTTTACCTTTGTCAAATTGAGAGCCATGTGATGTAGTTTTATAATCCTTTGGAGGAGGAGGCATATACTTGTGTGTAACAACTGTGTGAACTGGTAATATTGGATGAACCAGAGGTAAAGGAAAAGATGAATTAGTAACAATAGTATGAATCGGTGGAGGAGGGGATCAATGGCCATTGATTGGAACTATAAAAAGGATTAATAGGTATACCACCCCATCCATCATTATGGGGTTGCACAAGTGACTCAAGAATTCTAACAAAACTAGGGTGAGGTTTCAAGATGGAATTAAGGGCTACTTGGGGTTGTGGTAAGTCATACTGACCACCAAGGTTCAAATTACATGTTTGGATCAACGATTAAAACTATTCGATTCAACATTAGAGTGAATAGAGAACCTTAGTTTCTTATGTCCCCCAGGATGCCAAAAAGTGTTAGGCCCTCTGCCTCTTCTTCCTCTATTCTCTCCTCTGTTGAAGAAGCTCATCTATTTCCATCATAGTTAAATTAGTACTAGTATAAAATAACAATAAGATAATTCATCCAATACAATTTGTCATCATGATTAAACCGGCTTTGAGAATCTCACAACCATGCAACACAAATGGGACGTGAAGGGGAAAAGTGAAAACATAGACATAAATATAACTCTGGAAACATTCAATTAACAACGCCCAGGTCTACAAACCATACATGCCGATTATTAATTCCATGTATAATACTATCCAATTTTTACTTCTAAACAAGTCTAGAAGTATTTACCAATCAACGAGAATAATTTCCAAGTTTTTTCAATGATTCATTTATGATGTAATAAATTTCTATCTAAAACAATTATATTGATCATACATCCTTTCCCCTTCTTTACTAATCATTTCATATTATTTATATAGATAGGGTAGGAATATAAACAATAATTTATATGAATGGAATTCAAAGGGAAAATCTTATGTAAAATGAAATTAATGAGGGCTAGTGAATATATATAAAAATTCATACCATTTTCATTACAAATGTCATCAACCAAATATGTCTTTACTGCCTCTGACTTAACCAAATCAAATAAACCATTACATAAGTAGTTCCAAGCCACATCACATCATTCATACATGCTATAACAAAATAATTCCTTTGAAAATGTTGGTTATACATCCCAAACTATGCCATCTCTGGTGTATATTTTTGAACTTAATTACATAGACATGATAAAAAAAATGAAAATAGGAAATAAAATGAATGAGACTTGAGGGAATAGTTCGTGTAAAGAGGAATTAATGAAGGAATAATGAGTGTATGTAAAGTTTTCAATAGCTAAATATGAAAGGAAAACAAGAAAGAATATGCATTCTAAATGACAAATTCAATCAAGTTAGAGGCAAAAGAAACAACCTACACCGTTGCACAAAGAGATATTATCACATCAACAAGTTCAAAAGGCTGAGAAAGTAGCATAATCAAATTTATCTTTTTATTAATCCAAAGATTGGTTACACCATAGAGACTGAGTACAATATTGATCACAATGATATAGCCCTATGTAGAGTACAAAAGGCAAGAAGAGAAGAGGAGAAGATGGAAAATAAATTCTATTAGTTTCTCACAAAAAAAATCTACCAAACAATGACCATTCGCCCTTCCTTTATAGATCCTCGAGCTCTCTAAATAAGGCACCTAACTCATGCAAGAACACTTCCAAAATTAAGTGGTTGTCCATAATAAATAAATTGCTAAAGTCAACCACCTATTTTCCATAAATAAACCCCTAACTCTCACTAAGAGGGAGACACCTTGTTCTATTTTTGGCCAAGGTCATGCACCCTTAACTCTTCATGTGGTGTTGAATGAACTGAAGATAAACTATTCCAAAAGTTATCCTATTGCATGTTTATACAAACTCAAGCGCCTTTCATGTAGTGTTGACCGCATTGAAGATAAAGTAAAGTCTATCTTAAGACTGACCGTCCAAAAATATCACCTCCTCATGAAAAGTCTCCCTGTCCAAAATTATCTAAGCTCATGCAAGGTCCATGCAATGTTGACTCCACTCAAGATAAGTGAACCTTCCCAAAATAAACTAGTTATCTAATAATATCATCTTCCCCATGCAAAGTCACCCTCTCTTGGCAATAGTAGTTGATGAGTCATCCACTGAAAATAGAACTTGTTCTTGCAACTCAACCTTGTCTCACTGCCATATTTATCCAATAAGATTCATTTACCTGTTTCCACATGTCACACTGCATGGTGACCACACTTGCTAATAATAGCATTGTTATAAATAGACATGCTAAAAATAACAGTTCACCTAAAAAATGGGAAAATGTGAAAAAATGTTGGGAACTTCTAGGAGAACACTGCCAAATATAACACGCCTAAAAATAAGCACTTCTAAAAATAGAAATTCATTGCATGTCAATGAAATCAATCTCATCAGATTCAATTTTTTGCAAGGAATGCAAATATCTGCTCAGAATCGTCAGTTGAGCCCTGGAACTCAAACTGCTAAAAATACCAGTGTCTCACATGTCACTCAAAAAAGGCTCATCGACATCATGAGCTCACAAGGATCCAAAAAATGTAATCATCTCTCTCATGTGGATCTCCGAACTCTAGCTCCTAAAAAATATGAAGACTACTAAAAATAACAATTTTCCCCAAAACTGATTATCATGCCTCTGCCTCTGAAATGGACTACGATCCTT
This sequence comes from Picea engelmannii, assembly GCA_009831015.1. Taxonomy (NCBI): domain Eukaryota; kingdom Viridiplantae; phylum Streptophyta; class Pinopsida; order Pinales; family Pinaceae; genus Picea; species Picea engelmannii. Next base: position 30,145 of record ML826151.1, read on the forward strand.
AGAAAACCTTTGAAAACATGTTTCTTATCTCTTTATAAACCTATCTTTGACTACCAACTTGATGAAAACTAGTTGGATCTTAACCCTCCATTTGCATAAGCAAATCTGGCAGCTAAAATGCCCTCAATTTTAGGGTCATTGCTTGCTCTAAAATCCCACAACAAGAATATCCATAATGCTACCATGAAAATCAATTCAAGGGATCATCTAGGCCATCAAAGGACATATTTGTAGATGTTGGATTCATGGATTTCAAGTCCCAAAAAATCTATTCCATTTTCAAGCCCTTCGCATGGAATTTTGGCCCTAAAATATTGCAGAATCCTCAGGATTCCTTCTTTGGCCTCTTATATTATAGGTATTGTTAATATATTTCCAACAAGCCAATGAGCACCTCGGTTAGAGATTGTATGTGAAATTTTTGTCCTAGGAAAGTTGACCATCAATTTCCTATGAAATAGGAATAAAGAATGAAGAGAAGAGGTCGAACAGTGTCAAATTACGTCCAACCTATATAATGGCAGTGATATGTCTACATGTAGGAAAATAAACGATCAACATGCCAAGTGAAAGAGAGGAGAGAGAGAGGAACAAAGAAAATAAGGCAAAATAGTGAGAAAATAAGTTGCAAAAGACTCTTTGAAGGCATAATAAAAAAATAGGGAGAGAAGGCCACAAATTTCACAAAAGGATCTTCAGAGTCATAATTCCATCATGGGTGCAAAGTTACAATTGCAGGATACAGATCCGTTGGTTTTAATATATTATTGTGTCTATAATCCATCATCCCTGGATGTAGAGTCACCACTTATTATAAATCCAACATGTTGAGATGAGCCACAACACAATTATGAGTATGGAGATATCATACTAAGGTTTAGAGTCATTGCCTACAACGAAGTCCTGCATAGTGAATATCTATAATGTTGTCATGGGTGTTAGTTCAAGGAATCATCTAAGTCATCTAAGGCCATCTTTGGAGATGTTGTATTTGTGGATTTTTGGTCTCGTTATCAACCAATCTAGCACTTGTGCAAAGCCTTCACAAGATGCAAGATAAATGTAGCATATGGAAGTAGTTGTCACTACCACCTTATCAATTGCTTCCCTCATTTTAGTGAAGGATTAAAATCCAACACAAGGGAGGCTTCCCTAGTAACCTCAAAGGATCCTATATAAAGTCAAATCAAGTCTATGACCCCCTATCTTGGTTACTTGAATATACCACCACCTAGGTTAAGGTTATCAAAGCAATATTAAGGTGGTTTTATGAAATAGTTTCCATATTTGTGTGTGAGGTGTTACAAGAAAATAAATGATAATTATGAATGCAAATGAGTAAAGTAAATGCCCCAAAACACTACAAATAAAGAGGAAAACTATGGTTGTCATAAAAATTGCAATAAGAGATGATTTACTTCATCAAAAAAACAAGTTGTAATAGAATAAATGGAATAGTCCTACAAATAATAAGAATGCTATGAAAGAAATATGAAAATGTAAGCTAAGAGTAATACATCAAGTAACCAATGATTGTTGAAACATAAAATGACATGAAACAATCCCTAATTGTCCAAGACATCAAGACCTAATTGGTTGAAAACTACAACAATGATGCAATAAATGATATCTAAAAATATTCTAAGGTGGAAAACACTACAAACCCTAAACATTAGGCTATGAGAGATTAAAAAATGAAAGCATATTACACTAAAACCTAGATCTACCATAATGCATTGAAAAGGAGGAGGGATTAGGGTTCAAGTCACTTTAAGGAGGAAACGAGTAGTAGTGTATAGCTTCCTTGGGCATATGGAATCAAAGATGCAACTTTAATGGAGAACAAAGGAAAGGAGAAGACCTAGAAATTGAACCCTAAGGTAGTCCACTGCAAACCCTAGGTATCAATTCTTTAGAAGAGAAACTTAGGGTAGTCCACTACAAACCCTAAAAGGCCATCCTATGTTTTCTAGAAACCTTTAACAATAGATCTAAAAGGATTTTGGTTAAAACCCTAGAGTAGTCCATTACAAACCCTAGAAAATGAACCTATGAGACTCAAAACTAGGGTAGTCCACTACAAGCCATATAATTACACTTATTTCCTTTAATAAGCTCAAAATAAATGATAACAAGGGGAGGTAGTCCATTACAAACCTCCCTAGGGTTTCAAAACAAAGGTTTATCCAAGAAAAAACAAGATAGCATGCAAATTATCACCACTTTGATAAAGAATTTACTTAATACATCAAGAATAAACCACCAAAGACTTGAAAATAACACTTACTAGTCAAATTGTTGAGCATGAAAGAAACCCTAAACATAAAATCATCCACATATAACTTGCAAAACCTCCACTAGATAATCTGCAAGAAAGTGCACACAAGTACTCCATGATGAGAAAGAAGGATAAGAGAAAAGTGTAGTAGTTCTCCACAAGATGAATTATGATTTACAAATGAGGAAACCTTCCTCTATTTATATGAGAAAACCTTAGTGCCTCATCTCTATAAAAGACCCTAAAAACATAATAATCCATGATACAAGGTGGATAGGTCTTAGGCCTATTACTGTTTGGTTTTTCCAATCAAGTTTGCAAGGTCAACGCACTGAACAAATCAAGTGAAACTCAAAGGAAGAGCCATTGTCACCTAGGCTCTTCCCTCCCTTCTCTTCTCAAGTGGACACTAATAACCTGATGGGAGGCTTCCCTATAGATGAGACTCTCATGCTACTATGTGTAATAATCCAAAGGAGGGCCAATTCTTTGTCTTACTAAAGGAATGGAAATACTAGGCAGTCTAATCACCAAGATTTTATTAAATATTTCAGCATTCAAACTTTGAAATATGTACTCATGAGGAGTTTCATTTTCACACCCGAGGCCAAAATCCTTGACTCTTTCTAGTTCATAACTTTGAATGGTAAACTAAGATTTCATTCATTAAAATTAGAGATGACACAAGAGTTTCTAGTATGTTATTACAGTCATTAATTTCATCAAATCCAATTGGTAATTAAGGAGGGCTGCTATTTATAGATATTGCATCACAAAGAAATATATGAAATTAATTTGTATGTAATCATGACAAAAAGGCTCCACGTTGGTGCTCATATGAAATGTCGCTAGAGATGTAAAATACTTTTAAGAAAAAATAAAAGAAAAACACTCCTAAAAAAAATATGTCCTAAATGTGGGTGAATACAAGCATCTTTCTACAATTGAGAAATAAAAATTTTGAGCAAGAAAGAAAATGCTAATAGGTATGCACTGAAACCATCCACCCAACTTAGACAGGGATAAGAACAGAGAGATAACAAGTCCTTCTATTAAGCTCATAACTTTCCCTCAACGAATCTGATCACCTTACTGGACATTGCCAATGTTTAGGGATGCTTCTATGGTGCAATAATGACTATTGATGTGCGGCTATGGTGTTTATTATCAACACATAATTGATTCCTAGGAACATAAACTATCATGATATCATCACATTCATTGAGACATAGAGGTGTGCACTCATATAGGAAATTAATCAAACAACTGTCCAACAACTTAAAACAATCTCATATTAACAAGATAAAAACCTTTAGATTTAGAGTACAAACGTCTTAAATTAATATATCTTGTTCTTTCAAGCACAAATAATACTTACAACCATAAGATGTGAATCTATCATCAACATGAAAAAATAGGAATTTAGAAACCATAAAGCATATATAAACAAACTAGTATSGAGGCTTCTTCAAACARTKCCTATACAAAGCTCAAAAAATCAMATTCATGTTGGCAGAAAGYCGTTATTTCCAATGCAAAACTTTAAAATTGTTTATAGGCYGATGAGTATATGGTCCARGCACAAAAATATTTKCCACTATAACCTTAAATCAGGATGCATTCARTGTTTCCCTTTGTTGTTTCATAAATCTAAGAAATTTTCATAGAGAAATTAAGTCAAATAGTTTGCATACTACCTAAACACCAAGGTTTTCAAAAAACAATTTATGTTGGGAGATTGAAAAAATTGTGATTGAAAAGTCTATAGWTAGTCACTCRCCCTCCTGCTAGATTATCTACATTGTTTATCAATCTCAAAGAACAWATACCAATGTTAAAKTAAAGTGTTTCCACACARAATTTAAGAAATTCATTTKCACCTTTTGACAAACAAGTTGCATGCAACCTGGTATACCTCTGATTTCATCCCMTGTAGAATGTGAAAGCTTCAACGTTGTCGCTCAAATGACCAAGGTTAGAACATGTACACCTATGCTAGTGTGTTAAGTGCCAAGGTAAGATATATTTCTAGCAACAAAATATATACTTAAGGTGACATTCTATGTGTTGCAAAACAAAATATTACCATTAAACATGGACCATTTTGTGGTGAATAATGTAGACGGGTTTTGTCACACAAATAAACAAAAAGTTCAACAAGGTAAGTTCATGAATTTTGTGGAAAAAGGGGGGTGCCAACTCTCGAGGTATGAATAAATAATAGGGGGTAGATGGGTGTATGGGATATCAAATCTTGCAATAAGGAAGAGGGAGGGTGCACTTTGAAACTAATATCCCCTGAAAATTTGAGTTGGAAGGGGCAAAAAAAACTGACAAGAAAGGATACTAGTTACTTGAATTGATTGTGAAAATGGGGTCTTGGATTCAGGTGAGGGAAATTACTCTAGGGACAAACAAAAGGTACATTAGCTAAGGTGTTCAAGTAGAGTGTTGTGGTTCCATTGATTATTGAGAAAAGCCCCCAAAACAAACCTCTTCACACTCCCTTGCCAAAGTGGAAAAGAAAACAAGTTATGAAAGCCAAGTTATTAGTCCTTTGTATAGAAGCCTCTGGCTTCATTCTTGGGCCTTGTTATCCCCAATTTCTAGGGATAACTAAGGAGATGATGTCTTGAGCCCTTAGGTTGCAGACATGGAATACTGAGAGATAGATGACTAACAACATCCACATGCACATATAGAGACCTGCTTCACCACCACATTTCCTGGATTCGTAACGATGGCATCAACCACATCAACTTGCTTTTGGAAGATTATGGGTCTTGCTCCATGAGGTAGAAGTCATGTATTGTGGTAAGTGTCACTTTAATGTTTAGGCATTTGAGTATTTTGCATTTAAATTTTCTTTTGATTATAGAATGCATGCTGGGAAATTATGCTCTTTGCATTGTTTCACCTTGGTGGTTGTCATTGTGCCCTAGTAAGTGGTCACCCTTAGGGATGGGTTTTCTACTGGGAGGTCTCCTTGACAAGTCATCGTGCCATTCCCGATCATACTTACCACTTTTCACAATTCTCCCTTGTTTCGTCCCATTATATTTTGTGATTTTCGGGTGTATTGACCCAAGAAGAGATTGTACCTCACTTCATGGGAAGAAGGGGCTAAAGGCCCAGAGGTTTGTAGTTGGAAAAAGATAAAATCCAATCATAAACCTTCTAGATACTCACCCAAGGATCCCGAGGACAATGAAATGTCTCTCATAAGAAATTGATGGGACCCATAAAAAATAAAAATATAAAATTCCAACCAAGGTAGAGTGTGTGTGGGCAATGTTGTTCATGCTTAGGTAGAAGTCTCACACATTATCTTCAACTTGGGGAAACATAGTGTGGCCAAGGTAGAGTCAAGGTGGGAAATGTTTTTCATGCTTAGGTAGAAGTCCCACCTTGGCTTCAACCTAGAAACATCTTAAATAACAAATGGAAATAAATGGGCTTGGAAAAAGGATGCATTGAAAATGAAGGTGCAACACACCCTCTACAAAGGCACCCATAAATGAGACAATACAAACCCTTGTATGACATGAACCCCATGCCCAAAGGTCTTACCCCTATCCAATTAATATTCTCCACATGACTTAGAGAGGTTTCCACCTAGGAAACACTCCTTGACTTAAGGTCCAGTTCACCCAATAGGTCACCTTGTCAACCCTCCCATACCTAAACTTGGCAAATTGCATAGGGTCTTTGAGGACTTGTTTAATTTTATGAGGTAGTTTTTGATGTACATGCTTGGATGGATATTATATTAAATGTGATTTTACTTGCCATGATGCTTTCAATTGAGTTCCTTGGAGGGCATACTTGTTTGTGTTTGTAAGATCTTGTTGATGGACATTTTGGAGGAACAAGCCCAGCTTGGGCCTTCATTGGGGAAACAAACCCACTAGTTAGATGCCATGGCCCAGACCTTGGGATAGTATAGGAGATGAAAGTTACCTTTGGAGGCAAACAAAGATACCTTGGAGGATCTCACCTAGCCCTTGCAAGCACAATGATTTTCCTTTCGAGGCTAAAACGTTATCTTTGAGGGCTTGATGTCACCCTAGGGATAGGGTTTTGGTGGTAATGATGTTATTTTGATGGACACTTGGAATTTTTGGAGGAGTGATCTAAAAATAAGGGGCTGACTTGTTTTTCTATGCAAGCACCCTCTACTCCATTAAAATCAACTTCGGGACCTTGCTCCATGTCTTAGTTGTGCAAGAGGATTTATGTGTCAAGTTTAGGCTTATTTTAGGTGTTTATGTGTGAGGTTTTTTAAAGGTTAAATATGTTTTTTAAATAATAAAACAAGCATACATTGCAACAAATAATAACTAGCAAACTCACAACAACAACAACATGATAAAGGAGTTCACCCCCAACTGGGCTACATCTCCTTGAGCCTCCATCAATGAACTAGGCTCTCTGGGATTAGTTTTTCTAATTTATTTTACAATATGCTTCTCAACTCCAATGGATTTACTCATTGTACCCGTGGGTTTATATTACATAAAAACCCCGAAAATGACTATTAGATCTCTGAAAACAGACCATGGCTCATCTGGGCATGACCTCTTTTACTGGTGGCCTTGAGTTTCATTGAGCTTCCCTGTGGAAAACCACCTATAAAATTCCTCAAATGACTCTGAAACCTATTCCAATGAGCTCATATCATATCAATTAACCAATAATGACTATTCAATCACTGAAAATGGACTTTGGCTCCCCTAGGCATGACCTCCTTCACTAGTGTCCCTGGGCTCCTTGGAGCTCTCTGAAACTTCCCTGTAGAAAAAACTACAATATAAGTCTCCAAATTATTTTGAAACCTGTACCAATGGATTCATAACATCCAAAAACCCCTAGCTAGGATTTTTTGACACCTAGTTTGGTCAAGCAACGAAGAAGATAGACCTCTTGCAAGTTTTCTCCTTCAATCTTGTTGTCTCTAGTTCACCAAAACACACCTCCTGTGTGAGTAACCTGGCTTCTTGGCGTTTCCCATTCCTAAACCCAACATGCACACCATCTCCACAAAACAAGCCAAAATGTTGCACGGTTAGGGAACCTAGCCCCCAATCCGACAGAGGTGTTGGATGCGTGGGTCCATGTGACCACGTCCCAACGTGTTTTTTGGCTTCCGTTGCAAGTAGTGGTGCGCAAGTGAGAAGTGTCCATTGTATTTTTTGGAGGACCATTTGAAAACCTCGTGCGAATTTGCATGAGTTAGGGTCAATTGAACATGCATACACCTGGGGTTTGGGGATAAGCCCCAGCCCGGAACCCGCCAAAACTCACCATATTTCAATTTAAATATATATATTCATGTTATATGGTAAGATCAAGAACGTGGGCAGAATGGTAGCCCAACCCCTTGCAAAGTCACTTCCCTTGTCCAAAGGTTGCGGGGTCGAGTCCTTTTGACTCCCAACAATATTTTACCAACTATCAACTAGAGGGGGTGCCATGTGGCAGCCCACGACTGAGTCACGTGGCACCATTTCAAATGCTCAATTGAAGACACATGTCAACTGCCTATTGGGTCACTTGTATGACACCTCATCTACCCAGTCACCTGCCATCTCAGCGTACGGTCATGCCACGTGATATGTATAGCCCTGCCACATCAGTTGTACGGACCTGCCACATCAGTTGTACGACCCTGCAATGTCAGTTGTATGGACTACACAATCAACAAATTTTTGCATGTTTGGATTAATGGACAGAACGTGATATCTCACTCATATAGTGTCTGTTTGAACCCATTTGAGTTGCGTTGGGTTCGTGAGGATGAGGCATACACACCTGTCCATTTTGAAGTGATTCTGAGCACTTTTAGTTTTGGGCTAATTTTTTTACCCCTGGTCCAGATTCTAATCACTCCTTCCCACTGAAAATCTTTTGGTCCCACAAAAGTTGATGATTATCTGCCTGAGCTTCAATACTCTTCTACTTCCAAGTTCTATCAACTGATTCTAATTGAAAAGTCTTTTTGGCAATCACTTGGGTACCTTGACATGCCTTGCACTGCAACTGGCTATGTCCCTCAACCACTGTTCTCTGGCTGCTGCTGACCCACTGTTTTCTTTGTGCTTGGAAAACTGTCATCCTTCCCACTGAGAATCAAGTCCCTCTTGTTAACTCTTGGCATTAACACAATCCACTCTACAATGGCTGCAAAATGTTTTCCTACGACATCTTGTCACAAACCAAGAAAACCATCAATCTTGAAAACAAAATTTATACAAGAATGAAAATGATGCCAACCAACTATTTTTCTTTTCAGAGCCATAACTGTCGTGTCTTGTACATCATCAAAGTACATGGTGTTTTCCTACATCTTGGTGTACTCAATATCAACGTACAAGCTAACAAACAGCATCGACTAAGCATAAGTTGAAAAAACATGATCGACACAACATAGTCGTCAAGACAATCATCGACACAAGTCGAGACTCATTTGAAACACATCAACATTCCAAAATGACAAGTTGTCATTCATGATGCACAACCATGTTATTCATGAGTCACTCATAAGGAAACTATCACAAAGTTCACTGTTTACACATACAAAATCACATGCATGTTCATAACTCTTCAACTCTCCTTCAAGTACAAACATAAGTACATAACCCAAAAAACATGTGGGTACATAAGAGTTGAAGTGAAAAAATATATGGCTGCAATAAGTGAGTATCATACCCATCTTTTACACCCTCCTGGCGAAGTTGTGCAACAACAAGAATGCCTTCAATAGAATGCATTCACATGCAATCTTGCATCATAAAAGTTATGATAAGATGCTGCAACTTGTCATACTTTCAACAGAAATGCATGCATAAGGATGAAATGTGCATCTACAAATAGAGAAATGCAAGCCTTACTTGTTTAAGAAATCTAACCATTTCTTACCAAGCCAATTCAATGGTGACTTTTTCTGCTGAAAATTCTCTTCTTGTGAATCATCTTGACTCACATCGATGATGGAATCCCCTCTTCCATTCGTTCTAGTCTCTTTATCCATCTGCTTCGTGTGCTATGAATGAGTGGTTGGATGCAATGTCCAACATTGGTTAATGAGATGACCCCTCTTATGGCAGTGAGTGCAAATCTTTTGCATCTTCTTTTCAAGTTGCCTTTGCTTGGAAAGTTTCTTGAATGTGGCCAATATTTTCCAACATCTTGAAACATGATGGTTATCTAAACCAAAATATGTACATGGAATTTTTCTCCCATTTTTACATGAAAATTTACCATGCTCAACATAATCAAAAGAAACTAAATTACAGGCAAAAATATACCTTGAACATTCACCTTTATCACCTTCTTGAGGAGGTGAATTTGAAGAGTTACTATCTCTCTTTTGAATACCAACAAAAATGTTCTTGTCCTCATGGCTATTAAAACTCTCTTGTTCCACACATTTGCATTCATCTTGAACACACACTTTGCATGCTTGAGGGATTGAACTTGCAATAAAAGTTGTTCTTGGAATTGTTTCCCTTGTCTCCTCAACTTTGGAATATGCTCCATTTTCCTGTTCATATCCAAGACCCCAATACTTGGGACTCTCCTCAACAACAATAGGCTCAACAATGCCTTGTGCATGTTTTCCTAACCCTCTACCTTCATAGCCCATTTTTAACAATAACTTGGACCCTATTCTTCTAGTATGCTTTTCAAAAAAACCAAAGCATTCATCTTGAGAGGAATGTGAAGAAAAAACAACATTACATACCTCATGTTCATGCATGTACTTGGTAAGGGTTTCCTTTTCCTCATGGAGTTGAATCTCCATCTCATGCAACTTTTCAAGAAGCTGGTGCTTCTCCTCCTTCATGGCCATCAACTGATCTTGAAGGAAAATGCTCTCCTTCCTATCTTCCCACATCTCTTGCACCATATTTCTCATGGTTACAAACTCCTTCAACATCTCTTTGTCAAAGAATTTGGCTAATGAAGTTGTTTGAGAACTCTCACTGTTTGAAGCTTCCTTCATCCTTGCAAGATATCAAACTTCAACACAAAACTTGCACAATAATACCAACAACTAAATATCTAGCTATCAAGCTATCAATGGAAATCACATGAACAAAACTTTGTTGTGATACCACCTGATCTGAAAATAGGGGGCTGACTTGTTTTGCTATGCAAGAACCCTCTACTCCATTAAAATAAACTTCAGGACCTTGCTCAATGTCTTAGTTGTGCAAGAGGATTTATGTGTCAAGTTTAGGCTTCTTTTAGGTGTTTATGTGTGAGGTTTTTTAAAGGTCAAATATGTTGTTTAAATAATACAACAACAAGCATACATTGCAACAAATAATAACCAACAAACTCACAACAACAACAACGTGATAAAGGAGTTCACCCCCAACTAGGCTACATCTCCTTGAGCCTCCATCAATCGACTAAGATCTCTGGGATTAGTTTGTCTAATTTATCTTACAAGCTTCTTCTCAACTCCAATGGATTTATTGACTGTACCATTGGGTTCATAATACATAAAAACCCCCAAAATGACTATTAGATCTCTAAAAACAGACCATGGCTCATCTGGGCATGACCTCTTCTATTGGTGGCCTTGAGCTTCCCTGTGGCAAAAACACCTATAAAAGTCCTCAAATGCCTCTACAACCTGTTCCAATGAGTTCATAGCATATCAATTAACCAAGAATGACTATTCAATCATTGAAAATGGACATTGGCTCCCCTGGGCATGACCTCCTTCACTGGTGGCCCTAAGCTCCTTGGAGCTCTTTGAAACTTCCCTGTAGAAAAACCTAGAATATAAGTCCCCAAATTCCTTTGAAACCCATACCAATGGATTCATAACATCCAAAAACCCCTAGCTGAGATTTTTCAGCACCTGGTTTGGCCAAGAAATGAAGAAGATAGACCTCCTGCAAGTTTTCTCCTTCAATCTTGTTGTCTTTGGTTCACCAAAACGCACCTCCTGTGTGAGTAACCTGGATTTTGGGTGTTTCCCATGCCTAAACCTAGCACGTGCACCATATCCACAAAACGTGCCAAAATGTCACACGGTCAGGGAGCCTAGCCCCCAATCTGGCGGAGGTGTTGGACGCATGGGTCCATGTGACCACGTCCCAGCGTATTTTTTGGCTCCTGTTGTAAGTAGTGGTGCACAAGTGACAAGTGTCCATCGTATTGTTTGGAGGACCATTTGAAAACACCACACTAATTTGCATGAGTTAGGGTCAATTTCCAGTCTGGAACCCGCCAAAACTCACCATATTTCAATTTAAATATATATATTCATGTTATATGGTAAGATCAAGAGCTTGGGCGGATTGGTAGCCCAGCTCCTTGCCAAGTCACTTACCCTGCCCGAAGGTCACGGGTTTGATTCCTGTCGACTCCCAACAATATTTTTCCAACTATCAACTAGAGGGGGTGCCACGTGGAAACCCACGATTGGGCCACGTGGCACCATTTCAAATGCTCAATTGAAGACACGTGTCAGCTGCCTATTGGGTCACTTGTATGACACCTCATCTACCCAGTCACCTGCTAGCTCAGCGTACGGTCATGACACATAATATGTACGATCATGCCACATAAGTTGTATGACTCTGCCACGTCATTTGTACGACCCTGCCACATCAGATGTACGGACTGCGGAGTCAGCAAAATTTTGCATGTTTGGCAAAATGGAAAGAACGCGATTTCTCACTCATACGGTGTCCGTTTGAACCCATTCGAGTTGTGTTGGGTTCGTGAGGACGAGGCCTATGCACCTATCCATTTTGAAGTGATTCTGAGAACTTTTATTTTTGGGCTAATTTTTTACCCCTGGTCCAAATCCTGATAAAGGAGGAAGACATTTTTCATCACATAGATGAGCCTAGAGCATGAATAAGGAACCTTAGTAAGCCCAATTACCTCCTCCCTTTGCTCAACAACTTGCTAAAGTGTCAAAGTGTTACCCTAGAGAGGGTTGATGTCACCTTTTAGGGTTTCTTATGTGCAGTTTTAAAGTTAAATTTAAATTTATTTTGTAAAGGGGCAAAATAAAGGGAGAATGGCTCCCTTATTTTGTGGTTTACCCTAATTTATGTGGAAAAACACTTTTTTTGAGTTTTTTTATAAATAAGGATCATTTTCACTTCATTTTGACATAACTCTCTCACATGAGAAGAGCTACTTGGCTGAAATTTGCGCCTCTCTTGGGAAATATCATTCTCTCTCTCTCTTATGATATGGTTATCATTTGTCTTGTGGAGTAAAATGGTGCACTATCTCTTGGAGGCTCTTTCTCTTACTATGGTGATGAAAATTCTTGGCAACTAGGATTTTGTCTTGCATGCTCTTGAAATTGGTAAGGGAAATATGCATTTTTTTAGTTCTTCTTTCGTGTTACATGGTTTTTATTGGCTATATCCTTGGAGGAATATAAGGGAATATACCCTCCACCAAGTTTTATCATTTTTGTTGGTTGAAAAGGCTATTGCAAAGATTGATAGGAGGAGTAAAAGGGCTTACACCCTCCTAGACTTTACTTTGTTAGGGTTACTTTCTCAAGGGAGTAAAAGGGTTTACACCCTCCTAGACATTACCTTGTTAGGGTTACTTGCTCAAGGGAGAAAAAGAGCTTACACCCATTGAGAAGTAGTCGAACTAACCTAATACAAGAAGACTCCATAACCCATTTGGAAAGGCACTAATCATTTATTGCATTGAAGAAATAAATTAGTTGCATTTGTAAACGTGATTTTAGGAGAGATATTTATCTTGTTCAAGTTGTAAACGTTTCTTGGTGTCTTAAGCTTGATAAAGCCACTAGGGCATCTTGATTGTTCTAGTAGTTCTTGAGTTGTAATGAATCAAAAGCTACATCCATTAGGGCTGCAACAAAACATACTCTGTTTCTTACTTTTACTTGCATTTCAACCATGGAAATTTGCTTGTAAGGCACTATTATCACTCTATTGCTTATTGGTTAATTTTTTTTTGGATTACTTGCTAATTTTTCGTGGTTGAAAATTGCTGCTATAGAAAATATTTGCTACAGACACTTGGTTGTTACAATAATTCTCTGAAAACACTAACTAACAACCCTCTTTCACTGTCAAAATTTGTGCTTCAATATTGGAAAGTTATCTATTGGTTTAGTGCTTCATTCTCCAATAATTATTTGACAATTTTGATGGTTATTTCTACAATAATTAATTTATTTCATTTCTGATATATACATTTGTTGAGTTCTATAATTTAGGACAACAAGCTTCAATTTATTTTCCATTAGAATATTGTACTTGTATACTTGTTCTTCTCTTTTCTCGGGCAGGTATAACTATCTTCTACAGGTACTCAAGCATTTGGAAACCATTAACCATCACCAAGAATTGTTCCCAAGACATATTCCACTTTGTAGTTTGACCTATAGGGGAATCACCTTCTATAACTCCATTTTCCATCTCATTTCCCCCTGGGGTCACTTGGGATTCCCCCCTTGTGTAGGATTTCTCCTTCACTAAAGCAAGGGGAGGATTTATATAAGGTGATAGTGGGTATACTCTCCCATAGTTCTCTCCATCTTGTGGATTAGGTTAGGCTTTTCCCAACCTACAATTTATGCGATAAAATTTAGGCGTCGTTGTTGGGAAGGATTTTGAATCCTCTTTTGAGACCTAACAACACTTTGGAAAACTATCTCAAAGCCTTTCCTTAGTTTTCCTGGTGACTCCACTTGAGGGAAGTTCCCTTTCCCTTTCCTTCCTTAATGAGATATGACTCGTCTGGCAACTCCACCATCCCAGAATCATTCTTTCCAAAAAACCCTTCCCCTTGGAAGATTCAAACCTTCCAAAACTTACCAAATAAGGCCTCTACTCCATTGCCCCATTGTTAAACAAATTTTTCATGGTAATCTCCCACTTGCACCAATGGATCGTCCTTGGGAAAATGACCTCTATAATCCCTTGAAAAGGTCATCCATTGTTGGATATCACAACACCATGCCTAAATAAATCAACAAATGGTTGTCAAAGTTTTATGGGAGCAATGTAATCACCGTAGAGCACCATCTACATGACATTGGTCGAGATATGTTGAATGAAGGAGTGGAACACGAAGATGTTGAAATGAATTTTCTAGAAAGATCTCTCACTAAATATTCCCAAAGGTGGTTTGATGGGTTACCATATAATCACCTCACCACATATGAAGATTTTGCTAAGCTATTCAAAAGCAGGTGGTCACTGAATAAACACATCGGTATGCTAATGAATCAACTCAACTAGATAAATAAAAAGGAGAACAAAATGGTTAGCAAGTGTGATACCAGATTTGATAAATTGCATAACCAAATCCCCTAGGATTTGCGCCTACCACAACAACTACTCATCTCCTTTATCTAAATGCCTTTGAAGGGAAGTTTTGTTTCATCTTGAGGGATAAGAAAACCCGTGCTTTGGCAGAAGCCAAAGAGTGTAGTGCAACCATGGAAGAGAATATTTTGTGCTCCAAGTTCATCCTTTTCAGTATCCTCGTGCCAAAGAAGAACCCAAGGAAAAGAAAACTACAAAAAGTGCACCAGATCTAATTGCTCTCATAGCTCAGAAGTTTTATCAAATGAATACTTAGTTTGTCCAGACTCAAAATCAAGTTATGATCCGGTTGACAACTTTGGAAAGAAATCAATCTACTCCTAGGCATCCATTTGTGAGGAAAGAACCCAAAGGTTGGAAGGCAAAGCCTCAATAAGAGGAAAAGGCTCTTGACACATTGAACCCTATTGGGATGGTGAACTTGGAGGAATTACCATGGTGCTTTTCTTGCCAAGAACATCACCCGGAGGAAGAGTGTCTAATATGAGAAGAAGACTCTTGTGATAGTATCAATTTCATGGATATGATATTTTCCTTTCAGGATAAGGATTATGATAGACCCACAGGTATTACATAGGAACAAATTGACAAATCCTGAAGAAAGGGAGCCAGAGAAGGTCGTGTAATGTCCCCATTTTGGGACATTATAACTTTACAGAGTGTTATGCCTACCAGAGTAGCCAAATAGGGGTGACAGAGAGTTCGAGAGATATTAAGGGGTTTTATTGGGCTCGACTTGCATCGTTCATCATCAGGATCCATTCCATACAACTTGGTTTTGGTTTCTTTGCATTCCGATGATTTTCGTAATTTTGAGTTATTATGGGTCATATCTTAATTAATTTCAATAAGAAGGTCATAATGGGCATATTACTTGGAGAAACCTCTTAGTGTAATAGCTCATCAGAATCAGGAAGAAGAGAACTACAGGATAAGATGATGAGAAGTGACTTTCAGTGGCCAGAGAATCCATAAGGATGGATAAATCACTTTTTAGAGGTAAAATGATTAATTAATTAATTAATTAAGTGATTTAATCAAGGAATAATAAAATAAAGTAAAAGTCACTTGGAGGGAAAAGGTCAACAACGAATTAGGGTTTCAACAATGAATTAGGGTTGTGAAAAGCTATAAGAGAAGAGTTAGCGACGTAATTCACTATTATGCAGATTATGACTTGTCATTGAGGGGAGAGGCGCATCTTAGAAGAGATAGTTCAGTGGATTCCAGGAGGAAGACACCAGTTGGCTGATTTTGGTGTTGAGAGACACACCCTAGTCACCGGGAAGATCACATAGGTCTTCCATCATTCTTCAGCAGCAATTATGCAAGGTTCAGCAGCAAGGGCACATTCATTCAGGGTGAGAGCGCAACTCCTGAGGAGGTTTAGGGGATCGACTCGTCCCATCTAGGGAGACTTCTGAGATTTCCCTTTGACCCATTTGAGAGGAAGGCAAGGCACATCTTTTGCCTAGTTCCTCGCTAGATTTCGATAGAGGAATCTTTTGGGGCGCATTTTCCAGACTTGGAAGTGCGACACTTTTGGTGGATACATTCAGGGTTCCCGAGCGAGCATCGGGCCATATTCAGGGAAACCTTTCCGACCCATTTCCCAGTACACCAAGGCGATCATTTTGGGACACATCTCAGTCGATTTCGACGGTGGAATAACTAGGGCGCATTTTTCCAGTGAGAGAGGAGTGCATTCCCCCAGGGGGATCCATCTGGGGTCCAAACCCATCAACATAGGGATCTGACAGTTACCAGGAATGAGAATTAGAGCAGGGTGCATCATTTTGGACAGTTTCCAGGCCATTCCGAGAGGTATAACCACCAAGGCTAACTTTCCAGACTTCCAGCAGTTACCATACAAGCTGCCATAGTTCCATCTCATCCATTGATCCCGCAGTGCTCATCTATTATCGAGTATTATCATTTAGTTTTCTTATTGTATTATGGCTAAGATCATTTTGTCTTTTGATCTAGCCGAGTGATTCATTTTATTTAGATGCATTCGACCTTTGTACTCCGCAGAGATACCATAATATAAACTTTGTAGTCCTTTGTCGCATTTGTTATTTGTATGATCATTTATATGTTGTAAACGATTAATCCTACACACAGATTAGCAGTGTTTCCTAGACTATCTAAGTCAAGAACATTACAGTGGTATTAGAGCTAGTTTTCTTGCCAACCTAAGGGGAAAATCAGATAAAGATTTAGATACATCATTACTAGCGAGTGGATTGATAGGAGCACAAATGGATCCTACACCCATTAGATGTAGGGAGCATTTCTACAGTTGCAAAGTGCCTTGGAAGCCAAATCATAGATGTAGGGGTAAAGGGAAGGTGCACACTGTTGAGGTGCACTATGACAGCGAGGATGAGGAGATGCATGTGAATGCAACCATAGATGCCTATTTGGAGTAGTCCAATATGACTAGTGACACTTTCACATCTAAGGGATAGTTGTATGGACAGGGTGATAGCGCATATCCTTCATCTTCCCCATTAGGTAATGTTGAGGATTCAACACTTCAGCATAGTGGTGACACTTGTGAGGATTCATATCTATTGGCACTTAGCCATGATGAGATTAGGAGGTTGGATGACCTAGAGATGGGTGTAGACATGGCTTCCAGGAAGTCATGTATGGAGAATGATGAGCTTCCTATGATGAGTGAGCCACATTTTTCATCTTCTCAGTCACCTATGCTAGCCATGACACATGAGGATATTAGTGGCATTCCTGATATGGTAGAGGAGCCTTGTGTGGGGATTGTACACAAGGAACATATGGATCTGCAGACCCAGGAGGAGAGGTATGGCTTGGAGATAGTTGACCTTACACATACCTATTAGTATGAGGAGAGTGAATCACCACTCTTGGAGATTCCATTGATGGACCAGGTTGTGGAGACAGACATCTTGTTGGGACACTTACTCCCAGGATCGATCTACAGTGATGAGGATGCACTCCTTATTGGTTGGAATGACCATAGCACATGTCTGGACACATCTGTATGGGATCCAGACGCAGATGATATTAGTAGGGTGAGTGTATAGGAGGATACAACTGCCCATACAGGATATGGTGCGATTCAGATAGGGGTCACAGTTGGTGATGGGGTGCAGTGGCATAGAGAAGGACTTAGTAGGACAAGGGATAGTGGGTAGCTCAATGCCTTATATTTTGAGGAGTGTGTTGTTGGGGATTCCATTGTTGATACTAGCAATGAGAGGCATGAGGTAGCACCTCAATGGAATTGTGACCAGGAGTTATGACACTTGGCAAGACAATTGAGAGTCAATGAGGACATGATCATGGCATCCACTAGATGCATTGATGATACACATGCATTGGTGGTAGGTTATTATTGGAGGGCCTCGATGGAACATGATAGTTTAGATGGGAGACTTGTCATTGATGACTTCCATACACTCAGGGACAAAGTGATTGTGATGAGGGCCAACTACCAGCAATTGTTGAGGGATAGGGATCATCTATTGGAGGTTGGTGAGATGTATCGCAGGGCACTAGGGGAGCAGGAGGTTGAGGTGGACCGACTCACTCATGAGTTGGTGAGCACACAGAGATTCTCGGAAGGCACACAGACAACCCTTCAAGAATCAGAGTCCAGATCAAAGGAGCTCCTTGAGGGAATTAGACAGAGATCCACTACATCTATTTTAGTAGAGAGTCAGATATATCCCTCAACCACATTGCGAGAGGATGTTGGTAGTTTAGCAGTGGAGCACCAGTTGAGGGAGGAGCATGAGGAGTACCCAGGATCACTGATGAGTATGGAGAGATATGATACAGAGATACATGAGGATGTCCATAGGTCACATGGACCACCCTTCACGAGGGGTGTTGAGACAGTTGAGCACACATGTACACATGGGGATTCCAGAGCCAGGGGTAGTTAAGAGGACACTTCCATTTGTGTTCCAGGATTGATTAACCTTCATGTAGAGGATGACCCCATAGTACACCCAGGATCCAGGATGTTGCAGGTGTATACAGGAGATCACATGAGTATGTAGGGGAACACACTGATGAGTGGTAGTTCACAGAGATATACAGAGTTGTACAATGGGATTCAGGGGGATGCACTGGATTGGAAGGAGGAGATGTACTTAGTAGAGCATGGAGATTCCTCTCCCTTGAAGTAGCATACAGATCTGGGAGATCACCTTCACCGTAGCAGTAGTTGTGTGAGTGATTATGGATGGAGAATGATTGGCCTGCAATTGGTGGAAGTACCTATCGTTGTACCCGATGGTTGGTTTTCAGTGATGAGTACAGGGGATTATTTACCATGGGTGTCGATGGATGAGATTTTGGTTAAGTCATTTGGATTGACCAAAGCATATGATACTTTCAAGTCCTTATACAGTTGGTTGCAAATATTTATGATAGCCTTTCCTGATACTTTCATCATTGACAACAACACAGGGGGAGCTAGACAGTGGCAGGGGACATGGAGAGTTGGTAGGCCAAGACCACTTGACATGAGTGTCTTGATTGCATTCATCAGGATAGGGGTGGATCATCAAGGGAAGACAGTTGAGGCCATGGGCATGATGGGGAGTATCTTAGGCCATGGGACAGAGGATATCTCAAAGGTTGCTACATATTTAGACTCTCATTGGGATGAGGGTGGAGTGCTTTCGACAGTTACCAGTAGGGCACGCCAGCAGTTAGTGGGGATTGGAAGTGATGAACCTCCAAATTTGACATGGGATCCGAGAGTCCATTTGGTCAATAGTTTGTTTCATCTTATGAGGATCCAAGAGTGGAGGGTTCAGTATGGATACTTTGAGCAGACAGTCATGATCAGAGTAGAGCAGCATCGACGTTATGGTCCTTGTCAGAGACTAGCATGGGACCCTGGGATTACATGACCGGACATTTCATTGACTGATGGAGAAGAATGGACGTTTGCAAGGGGGAGTCACTTTGATTTTCCATTGAGTTTCAGTATTGGGTAGAGAACGTCACTGAATGGTGATTCGTTGAGGTCTTGTAGTACCTCACTATGGAAGCAACATGTTTAGTTGGTGGGGGTCATGTTTAGTTTGGTATGGTTTGGTAGGATAGACCCATTTCGGGTTGAGGACATGTGTTATTTGCAGGAGACTCATGGTGTAGTTGACATTTTGTTATGGGATCCAGGGATTGGAGTGCTTGGTATTTCAGTGTTTGATGGAGTTGAGTTTCGAGTAGAGTGGTTACTCAGAGCATTGACTGAGATTCCTCGGCCATTGATCATTCTACTCATCAGGAGCATGTGGGTGTCATGCGTGGTAAGCACTTGGAGATACCACGTATTGAGGGGAGTCTACCTTGTGTCACACAGGTGGATATGGGACCCCGGTATCATATGTAGTTGGATTCAGTTATTGCTTGAGGACAAGCAATATTCCGGTAGGGAGGACTGTAATGTCCCCATTTTGGGACATTATAAATTTACACAATGTTATGCCTACCAGAGTAGCCAGATAGGGGTGAAAAAGAGTTCGAGAGATATTGAGGGGTTTTATTGGGCCCGAATTTCATCATTCATCATCAGGATCCATTCCACACAGCTTGGTTTTGGTTTCATTTCATTCCGACGATTTCCATAATTTTGAGTTATTATGGGTCGTATCTTAATTAATTTCACCAAGAAGGTAATAATGGGCATATTACTTGGAGAAACCTCTTAGTGTAATAGCTCATCGGAATTGGGAAGAAGAGCACTATAGGATAAGATGATGAGAAGTGACTTTCAGTGGCTGAAGAAGCCATAAGGATGGATAAATCACTTTTTAGAGGTAAAATGATTAATTAAGTGATTTAATCAAGGAATAATAAAATAAAGTAAAAGTCACTTGGAGGGAAAAGGTCAACACTGAATTAGGGTTTTAGCAGTGAATTAGGGTTTTGGAAAGCTATAAGAGAGGATTTAGCGACGTAATTCACTATTATGCAGATTATGACTTGTCATTGAGGAGAGAGGCGCATCTCAGGAAAGATAGTTCAGTGGATTCTAGGAGGAAGACACCAGTTGGATGATTTCGGTGTTGAGAGACACACCCTAGTCACTGGGAATATCACACAGGTCTTCCATCATTCTTCAACAACAGTTACGTAGGTTTTAGCAACAAGGGCATAGGTCCTGAGGAGGTTTAGGGGATCGAGTCATCCCATCCAGGAAGAATTCTGAGATTTACCTCCAACCCATTTGAGAGTAAGGCAAGGCGCATCTTTTTCTTGGTTCCTCGCCATATTCTGATGGAGGAATCTTCTGGGGTGCATTTTCCAGACTTGGAAGTGAGACACTTTTGGCGGATACATTCAGGGTTCCTGAGTGAGCATTAGGCCATATTCAAGAAAACCCTTCTGACCCATTTCCCAGTAGACCAAGGTGGTCATTTTGAGACACATCTCAGTTGATTTCGACGATGGAATCACTAGGGCGCATTTTTCCAGTGAGAGAGAGGCGCATTCCCCCACGGGGATCCATCCGGGGTCCAAACCCATCAACAGAGGGGTCCGACAGTTACCAGGACTGAGAACTAGAGCAGGGTGCATCATTTGGGACAATTTCTAGGCCATTTTGAGAGGTATAGCTGCCAGGGAGAACTTTCCAGACTTCCAGTAGTTACCGTACGAGCTGCCATAGTTCCAGCTCATCCATTGATCCTGCAATGCTCATCTATTATTAGGTATTATCATTTAGTTTGATTATTGTATTCTAGCTAAGATCCTTTTGTCTTTTGATCTAGTCGAGTGATTCATTTTATTTAGCCGCATTCGACCTTTGTACTCTGTAGAGATATCATAATATAAACTTTGCAGTCCTTTGTCACATTTGTTATTTGTATGATCATTTATATGTTGTAAATGATTAATCCTACACACACATTAGCAACGTTTCCTAGACTAGCCAAGTCAGGAACATTAAAGGTCAGTACTGTCAGTGTTTCATGGACACTTGCACATGATATCTAGCTAAATCAAGCACAAACAAAGCTTATCAAGAAAGGAAGAGAGATTTAATGTGGAAGAATGATAAAATATATTCACACTACTCCAATGAGATGATTAATACATAGATCATGATCAACATGATGCAATGAATGAGTGGAATACACTCATATATAGAGAAAAACATTCCATAATTAAGAAAAGTAATCAATCAGTTAGCTTTCCTTAGGAATGCATGCATGCATAATAGTGATGGTAAAAATAGAAAGTCTAAAATAGAACTAGTCAATTAACTCCTACTGAACTTGTGTATCGAAAATAGAAATTTCTCCAACACCCCCAATAAACATCACTATGGAGTAAAAAATGAGTCTCGACTACTAGGCCATTTTAGGTACTCATGTACAATGCAACTAATGAACACTGAATAAAAGTGAGGAAAGAGGGAAAACCACGTGAGAACAAAACACCCCCTCAAAAGATAATGTATCAAAAGAAGAAAATGATAGCTGCTAGGCAATTGTGTTCTTCATTGTAAGACGATCCCATAAAGTCTGAAACTTCTGATTACTGAAAGTCTCCGTGAAGATGTAGAAATATTTATGGATCTGATGAAGTCCTTTGGAAACCTCTCTAGCCTTGTGCCTCTTGATTCTGTGGACCCATCTGCACCTGAAAATATTCATTTTTGGTGGAAGTGGAACCAGATTCCAAGTATGGTTCTGTAGGAGTGAGTCATACTCCTTCTGCATGGCGTCTTTCCATAATAGATTTCCCACAACCCTATTGTATTTATGTGGATCAGTAGATTGAACCATATAGCAAGAAATGCATGGGCATCATAGGTTCTGAAGATAAAAATACATGAGAAGGGTTCACATGCTGAGATCGAGTCCTCCTCAAATCCAATGGATTTCCTGCAAGGTTTCCTGCTGCTTGAAGTGTGAACTGTAACTTCTTGGGCATATTCTGAAGCTTCAACGTTGGCTTCTTATCTGGTTGTACTACCTTCTTATTTCCATGTACATAATCTGCATGTATGGAATCATCTTTGATGTTCGAAACTGATGGAAGCACAAGAATATATGCATGTTGCACTGGAGGTGCATGCAAAGTACTCTCCTTATGTGTAACTAGAAAAGATGAATCATTGTCAGAAAACTTAGTGAATTTATACAATCTTTACTTGTGATCCACCTCACCAATTGCAATGATGGAATTGTCATGCATGTCAATTATTGAAACTGAATCTGATGTAAATTCAACCTTTTTACCTTTTTGAGTGATCTGATAAACTGAGAAAAGATTCATAGAAATCTTTGGAACATGTAAAACATTCTCAAAGCTGTCATTGTGGAGTTCCACTCTCCCTTCTCCTACTACTGCTACTGGAGTATCATCCCCCATGAGAATAGGGGGTCTTGAGCATGGACTCAAGGAAGATAAAACTTCCTCTTTCGCTGCCATATGATGGGATGCACCAGAATCTATAATCCATGAATTAGATGAGGAGTTAATTGCAACCAGAGCATGATGATTACCTTTCTTAGGCACATGGCCTTATTCCTTCTTCTTCTTGGCTCCTTCAGGGATGAAGTTTCCAAGGTTATTTTTTTGAAGTACCTATGTCATAAGATCGATTTTATTCTTCATGCATTTGGATTCTTCATGATTTGGTTTATTGCAATATGTGCACTGCTTTCCCTTCTTCTTCTTTCCTTTGGAGTTTGAAGAATATTTGGAACCTGAAGAATCCTTGAAGGGTTTAGAATATCCCTCCTTCTTTGACTCTCGATGTAATATATCCTTTTGTTTCTGCTTCAATTTTTGATTGAATGACCCTTTTCCATCATGCATGGTGAGTGCACGTGATTTGTGATATTTTATGAGGCCCATCTGTATGAGTTTTGTCTGCTCTTATGTGAGAGACTCAATGAACTAAACCATCGTAGGCATTTTCCAATTGGCGCCCAAATGACATATGCCAGAATGGAAATTGGAAACATATACAACATATTTTGGTTCTAGCTTGGCCAAGATTGTTAGAATAAGTTTTTTCTCTTGTGTAGACTTGTCAATACCACATTCACCCAAGCTAAAAATCAATGATTTAAATTCAGTAAAGAAATCATGTATATTATCAAAACTTTTAGGGTCTAGGGTATTCAACTTTACCTCAAGCATATGACCACGCATCTCATCCTTCTTTCCAAAGAGTCCTTCCAATGTGGTCCAGATCACGTTTGGAGTCTTGCATGCAGAAACATGAAACAATAAATCGGTGGAGATGTAGGTTTTGTTTCTGTCACCATCGTCAAATTATACAGTCATTTTCTTTAGAGTTGGAATGCGGCCTTCGGCTTCCATTCAAAATATTTGCATAGTGTGAGGATTATCACCAAACTTGATTGAAGAAGTTTCATCATCTCCATCCCTGCTATTGATTTTGAAAATATCTTGAAAACCCAGATCGTGGATTCTGATATATGATTGGCGGTTCTATGGCAGTTATAGATATGATAAAACAACTATATTTCCTAAAATATGATATGGGTTTTGGATATTTTTAGTGAGCATGAGCGTCCCTATGTTGTACGTATTTGGTAAAAATTTCAGCCTAACCCAGATCACAGATTTTGAGATATGGCTATTTTACTGCAGGAACCCTAATTTTTGGAGGTTGTTGAATTGTCGCACCCTTAAAGAACGCTACAGTGCGACGATGTCAAATCATCGCACCCTATTGTAGGATTCAAGTGCGACGATGGTGAAAACATTGAATCCCCGCACCCCAAATGAAGAATAGAGTGTGATGACGCCACGCCTGGGTTGTGTATAGGTTGCGACGATGCTGGAAAAAAGAAATTTTTGTAAGTCTAAGATTGACCATCGCACCCTTCCATAGGGATAGGCCGTGAAGATTCCAATTGTTGCACCTTTCGATAGGGATAGGCCACAACAATTGTGGAATCTAGGTTTACTCAAGGACTCTTTCATTCTTCTTTGGCTTGTCTGGGTTGCTTCAAGTAGCTCAACTTTGATACCATGTCATTGTTTCATGGAAACTTGCACAAGAGATCTAGCTAAAACAAGTACACACAAATCTTATCAAGAAAGGAAGAGATATTCAATATGGAAGAATGAGAAAATATATTCACACTACTCCAATGAGTTGATGATTGATACATAGACCATGATCAATATGATGAAATGAATGAGTGGAATACACTCATATATAGGGCGAAACATTCCATAATTAAGAAAAACAATCAAGTAGTTAGCTTTCCTTAGGAATGCATGCATGCATAATAGTGATGGTAGAAATAGAAAGCCTAAAATAAAACTAGTCAGTTAACTCCCAATGAACTAGTGTGTCGAAAATAGAAATTTCTCCAACAGATACACTCCGTCACCGATTGTCCTACACCTCGGAGACTAATTAATTTGTTAATACTTTAAATAATTACTATAATAATTTTAATGTTTACATTACATAATACATTAATACTTTAGTATGATATTTTTACTTTATTAATGTATTCATGTGATACATTAATACTTTACCAATCTATTTAGTAATTTATTAATTAATTTGTTAATACTTTAAAGAATTACAATAATAATTTTAATTTTTACATTACATTAATACTTTAACCTATTACATTAATACTTTAACATACTAAAGGTATTTATTTACTAACACATTAATTAATAGACCGTTAATATATTAATTACTTATTATATTAATATTTTATCATATCAATGTATAACACATTAATTAATAGACCATTAATATATTAATTACTTATTATATTAATATTTTATCATATCAATGTATTATTACGTTATTGTTGTACTATTATTTTATTATTGTAATACTAATTTATTAATGTTTTATTTTATTATTACTTTATTAATATATTTAACAAATTAATACTTTAATATATTAATGTGTTTATTTATTAACACACACACTAAAACCAATCTTTTTTGTTGTTTTGTTGACTTTAGAAAAGCTTCGGAATAGTTTGGAAGAGATAAAAGTGCCTCTCTAGTTGAGGGTTGTTGCAATAAGGATGAATGAGAAATAACAAAAAAGATGTATGATTCCCCAATAGTTTAGCCAAGACTAGACATCTTTATGAAAATATATTTTCAATTTATTTTATTATTACTCTATTAATAAAATAAATTTAAAAGATATTTTCATAAAGATGTCTGGTTTTGAACAAGAATAATACTTCTCTGCGGTTTTGAAGGAGATATTTTATTTCTAACATTATATCTCTGTGGTTTTGAACCGAAATAATACTTCTTTGCAGTTTTTACCTTTTTTTACTAAAATAATCTTTGCAGTTAGTCTCGGTGATATGAACCATAATACTCCTATGTGGTTTTGATCTCTCGGTCTCTCGGTGAGGGGACATTATGCTCTCTGCAATTTTGAATAATTTTTAGTTCTGGCTTCCTCAACTGACATGTGAAATCAATTGAGTCACTTTTTACTTTGATTCAATTTTAATTCAAAATATATTTATAATCTAGTAACTTTTGAAAATTAAAGAGATTCCAATATATTTATTTATTTTTTAAAGTTTAATAAGTAAAAGTTGATTTGAGATATACGAATTAATATCATTATTATCAATTAAAAAAAATTATTTCCCCTAGAGATCCTTTACTATTATATGGAATCATTAGAAAAAAAGGAGAGAAGAGAGAGATGCCAAAATACAAATAGAGTTTGCATCATTAGAAAAAAGGAGTGAAGAAAGAAACGTAAAACTCCAAATAGAGCTAGAAGCAATGTTTGATAACAAAATTAGACTATTCAAAGATACCATTCAAACTCAAATAGATGATAGATTCTTAGGGTTCAAGAGTGAATTGTAGACAATGAAGGATAGGATTCAAGAAATGGAAAAACATAAACAATCAACCCAAGAAGGAGAAGTTGAAGAAAATCACAAATTGAGAGATAAGATTAAAGATCTAGAAGAAAAACTAACCAACAATTTGACCATTAGTAATCTGGAAAAAAAAATGGATATCAAACCCATCAAAGAGGAAATGAATAAGATAATAGAAATGGTCCATGAGTGTAATAAAAGAGCCTTGAACCTCATAATTTTTGGTATAAAAGAACAAGAGGAGGATACACTAGCAATAGTAAAAGAAGAATTAAATAATAAATCACAAATTGATACAACTTACATCATAGAAGCAAATAGGCTAGGAAAAATAATTGATCACAAAGATAGGTTGATCTGTGTCAAAGTAAGTTGTAATGACCATAAATATAGCATAATCAGTAAATCTCCAAGCTTAAAAGGGTAAGGAATATTTATAAATTAAGACCGCATTCCCGAAGACCAAGTTGAATTAAGGAAGGAAATTCAAAAGGTAAAATAAGTCGGGAAAGAAGGAAAATGGTAAATAATTAGAAATCGAAAAGCTATTTTTAGAGATAGAGACCAAAAGGATAATAATAAATACGAATTTGGGACACTCAAGATCCTTTTTTGGAATTGTCGTGGCTTTCCATGGCGCAAAGTTCCTATGATAAGTTAGATCTCGAGTGATATTGATATTATTTGTCTAGTTGAAACTTGGGAGCATGAAGAGTCTAAGGTCCCTAACATAGAAGGATTTGTTTTATGGTCGGCAAGGAACAAAACACCCACCATAGAGGGATAGGAGGAATAGCTTGTTATATTAGAAAGACCATTTCTCCTCACATTCAACTTCATAAGATCGAGCCTCTCAATCAGTCCATTTGGATAGAAATTTCAGACACCAATGCTAAGAAGATGTATATAGCAATTTTCTATTTTGCACCTATTAATTCTACTTTTTATAAGAAAAACAATCTAGATAGCAATTATCCCTATAATAATTTAGAACAAAATATTTATAGTTTAAAAAATAAATGTATTATCCTCCTGGTAGGAGACTTTAATGCTAGGACTGCAACTAAACACACTATTCTTTGAAGTAATGATTCCAACCATAATCCTTTATGGCTAGATGAGGACCTTGTTTTATCTAATAGCTACAAAAGAAGCTCTAAAGACATAATTGAGAATTTTTTTGGTACTGAGTTGGTCATGCTCTGTATCTCTCAAAACATAATAATTTGCAATGGAGTAATTAAGTGGCCAAACTTCAACCATATGACTTGTATTCATGGGCTAGGTAGTAGTGTCGCAAATTATGTGATATCTGATATCCCTGTTTCTAACCAAATAACAATTTTTGACCTTTTAAATGACCATGAACCCAAACCTGATCATAAACCTTTAACCCCAAATCTAAACTTTTGCATGCACAGGAGTGCCATTGAAGAGAATTATGATAATCAAATACAATTGCGCTTTGACAAAAGTAAAGTTGACCTTTTCTTAAAGGATTTAAATACCAAATTAAATATCCTAACTTATAAGGACAACATTGAAGAACTCTATCATAATTTTACAATTACCCTTTCCACTTCTATTAACAAATTCTCTTTCGAGGTGTCCTATAAAAATAATAATAGAACGACCAACCCTTTGTATGACAAATAATGTAAAATTGCTAGGAAATCCATTAGGGATGCTTCTAATGAGTCCTTAAAACTTGATAAGATCAATATGTACAAATCCCTAATTAAAAGGAAAAAAATGTACTATATCAATAAAAGGAAAGAGCATCTTTCACAACTATCTAAGCTGGATCCTAAGAAAATTTGTAGCCAAATTATAAACTGCAATACTAAAGAAAATAATATGATTCCCTTAAGGGACTAGAATTACTACCTTAAAAGTATTTACGAGTTCCCTAATGCCATGGAAACCATTCCTATTGTCCCTATAGAGAATGAAGTTTTTTCTTTAGATGACATAGAGTTCAGGGTTAAGTGACTTGCAAATGGGAAAGCTAAGGACATTGAAGGCTACCAAGCTAAAAAATTTAAAATCAGAGGGCCTATCATTATCCCTCAAATACATAAGCTCTTCAATTTAGTAGTCAAGCAAGGATTCCCTAAACCCTGGACGCAAAGCCTCATTGTTCCTATTTTTAAAAATGGGGATAGAAACACTCCCTCTAATTATAGGACCATTATGATTGGCCCAATTTTAGCCAAGCTTTATGGAATTCTTTTGGAAAAGAAGATTAGCCTTTGGCTAGAAAGTCATAGTAAAAGAGCTAAAGGCCAGGCCAGGTTTAGGATATATCATTCAATTGTGGACCATATTGTTACCTTTAGGATCATTGTAGAGGAGTTCCACAATACTAAAACCAATATTTTTTGTTGTTTTGTTGACTTTAGAAAATCTTTTGACATGGTTCCAAGGAAAAACCTTTGGAATAGGTTGGAATAGATAAAAGTGTCTCTCGAGTTGAGGCTTGTTTCTATAAGGATGTATGAGAAATTTATTGTTGAGTTTGAAAACACCGAGGGTTGGTCGGAAGACATTAACTGCAGTATTGGATTCAAACAAGGATGTCCCTTGTCCCCTACCCTTTTTGGCATATACATTGACAAGTTAGAAGATTGCTTGGAAAAAACAAGTTTTGTCGGCCTTACTCTCACTGGTAGAGTCATCAATCTTCTTCTTTATGACGATGATATCGTTCTTATGTCAAGGAGTTCCCGTGATCTTGAAAACCAATTAAGAGTCCTCAATGATTTTTTCTCCAATATGGGTATGACTGTTAATATTGATACGACTAAGGTCATGATTATTAAATCCAATAAGATCACTTATGATACCTTCGTGTAACAACCGTAGTAGAATATATACTTAGGGATTATTAAGTAAAAGATTTATTAGGTAATTAATTTTTCCTACCATGTTAATAACTAAACAAAGATTGGTCTAATGATATTAATTAAGTATTTATTAAAATTTATAATTTTGATTAATTAATTAATTAATTAACTACCTATTATATTCAATAACATGGGTATTAAATTTAAAAGATTAATAGGTTATATTGTTTAAAATAAAAAGGTTACATACACGGAAAGGGATAAGATATTAATTACGAAAGGATAAAATAATAAATGAAAGGATAATGTAATAAATGGGTAGGTAAGGAAGTAAATGAAAGAGGCAGTGAAGGAAGGATATGGGGGGGGAAGGAGGTTTACGGAGGGGGATTACCATTCTACGGGAATTTTGGGGGAGGTCTGGCTTGGATTGCAGAGAGGAGAGTTGAGTTCTGTAGTCGGATTGGATCAGTACAGGCACCAGTTTGCTAGAGGTTTTGGGCACGGGGGCTAGGATATCCATATGATATCCTGGAGCTAGGAAGTTGTCCTAGTTGGCAGGGTGGAACAAGGTTTGGGCAGTGTTTACACAGTTAAGCAAAGGTCAACAGGACAAGTGGACAACGGAGGGTTAGCATCAGACCTAGGTATTTAAAATTATGTATTTGTTTTTATTCTGTTATAAAATTTTATTATTCATTGATCAATTTAAAATGTGTATGTGCTCAATTAAAATGAATTATTGAATTTTTTGAAATCAAGTAGATATTACTGTTACAATTTATGTAATTAAGGGATGTTAAATTCATATGGTCACTACACTTCATATATGACAACAACAACTTGGAGGAAGTGACTCCATACAAATATCTTGAAATTCATATTCACCACAAGCTCAACTGGAATTATAGCATTGAGAAAATGATTATTTGGGGATGGAAAGCTTATTATGGGCTTGAAAACAATTGTAAATTAACCGATCTTTGGAGTTGGGATAAGAAGAAACTCCTCTTTGAGACTCTTGTTACACCTATTATTCTTTATGGATGTGAATTCTA
Source organism: Picea engelmannii (assembly GCA_009831015.1). NCBI lineage: Eukaryota > Viridiplantae > Streptophyta > Pinopsida > Pinales > Pinaceae > Picea > Picea engelmannii. The sequence continues at coordinate 60,571 of ML826151.1, forward strand.
GGGATGCAGTATCTCTCATGAATCCTGGAGAAAGATAGAGAAAATGCAAAAGAATTTAATAGCCTATAATCTCAAAATTAAAAGAAATATGCCCTATCTCATCCTCCTCTTAGAAACAATCCTCTCCCCCATTGAGAGCATGGCTATGACTAGATACCTAATGTATAAGAACAAGTTAAACAACATGGAAGACACAAGGATTACTAAAATTGCTTCAAATCCTAGTCGTAACCACCATCGACTCAAGCGAGTATGGCATAAAGATGTCCGATCTTGGATAAACTATTGGGGAATCATGGAAGTCACCATTTTGCAGAAAAAAGATACTATTAAAAATATCATCAAATCAAAATTTCAGGAGAAAATGTGGTGTGATAAAGAGTTAGAGGAAAAAAGAAAATTAAGGTATTCTAAGGATGTAATCAACCTTAATCTAGAAGATCAAAATTATCTTTCTATTTTGACAAGTGTAAAGAAAAAAAAAGCATTGCTAAGATAAGAACAAATTCTCATGAGATCTATAGTGAAACTGTGTTTTGGTTAATTCCTAAAATGTCGTGGGATGAAAGAGTGTGTCACCTTTGTGACACTAAGAAGATTGAAGATGAAAAGCACTTTCTCTTAGATTGTCCAGCGTATACCCAAATTAGATCTCATTTTCAAAATATTTGTCACACTACAAACCTTCCTAACCTCTTAACTTAACAAAACTATGGTGATCATGGAAAACTTCTCTTAATGATTTTCGAGCACATAAACAAAATTCTAAAAAATCACAAGTAATCACTTATCCTCTTAAGGTCTGATAGACCAATTTGGTCTTAGTGGATGTTAATCATCATCATCGTCATCAATATATTTAATAAATTAATACTTTAATATATTAATGTGTTTATTTATTAATACACACATACTGAAACCAAACTTTTTTGTTGTTTTGTTGACTTTAGAAAAACTTTTGACATGGTTCCTAGGAAAAACCTTTGGAATAGGCTGGAAGAGATCAAAGTGTCTCTCGAGTTGAGGGATGATGCAATAAGGATGTATGAGAACATTATTTCTAAGTTTAAAAACATCGAGGGCTGGTCAAAAGATATTAACTGCAATATTGGAGTTAAACAAGGTTGTCCCTTGTCCCCTACCCTTTTTGACATATACATTGACAAGTTAGAATATTGCTTGGAAAAAACAGGTTGTGTTGGCCATACTCTCACTAGTATAGTCATCGATATTTTTCTTTATGCTGATGATATTGTTCTTATGGAAAGGAGTTCCCATGATCTTGAAAACCAACTAAGAATCCTTAAGGATTTTTTCTCCAATATGGGTATGATTGTTAATACTGATAAGACTAAGGTTGTGATTATTAAATCCAATAAGATCACTTATGATACCTTCGTATATGAAAAAAAAAACTTGAAGGAAGTTACTTCATACAAATATCTTGGAATTGATATTCACCACAAGCTCAACTGGAATTATAGCATTGAGAAAAGGATTATTGGGGGATGGAAAGCTTATTATGGGCTTGAAAACAATTGTAGATCAACCGATCTTTGGAGTTGGGATAAGAAGAAATTCCTCTTTGAGACTCGTGTTACACATGTTATTATTTATGGATGTGAAGTCTGGGGTTGTAATATATCTCGTGAATCCCGGAGAAAGGTAGAGCAAATACAAAAGAATTTTATAACCTATAATCTCAAAATTAAAAGAAATACGCCCTATCTCATCCTCCTCTTAGAAACAAGCCTCTCCCCCATTGAGATCATGACTATGGCTAGATATCTATTGTATAAGAACAAGTTAAACAACATGGAAGACAAGAGGCTTCCTAAAATTGCTTCAAATTCGAGTCGTAACCACCATTGACTCAAGCGAGGATGGCATAATGATGCCTAGTCTTGGCTAAACTATTGGGGAATCATGGAAGAGACCATTTTTCAAAATAAAGATACTATTAAAAATATCATCAAATCAAAATTTAAGGAGAAAATGTGGTGTGATAAAGAGTTAGAGGAAAAAAGAAAATTAAGGTATTATAAGGATGCAATCAACCCTAATATAGAAGATCAAAATTATCTATCTGTTTTGACAAGTGTAAAGAAAAAAATAATCATTTCTAATATAAGAACAATTTCTCACGAGCTCCATAGTGAAATTGGGCGTTGGTCAGTTCCAAAAATGCCATGGGATGAAAGAGTGTGTCACCTTTGTGACACTAAGAATGATCTGGATTATTTTCAACACGAAATGAGAGTGGAGATATAATAAAGAAATGTACATAGATGTATCAGATATCCAAAAATATAACATAAATATATTAGAGAATAACACATCGATACAAGAATACACATTTTCTATTAATGAGATAAATGTACAAAACTGTAGAAATATAGAGTGAAAGACTCGCTAGAATGGTGGTAGCTTATCTATGAGAAGATATGTGATGGCTACTCACATTCGCAAGAAGATGATTACAATGAGCCTCTAAAGGCCTTTTTAACATTAAAAAAAAGCCAAAACCCTAACCCCAAAAGATGAAAAGCCAACAATTTTGTGGACCCCATTTTGGGTAGTTTGGTGTATCAACTCCCCGGGGGCATAACTTTGGCATATGATCTCTGTTTTGGGTGCACGATATATCATTGGAAATGTATCGTCGACGGGATTCATTTTGGGTGCACGATATATCATTGGAAATGTATCGTCGACGGGATTCATTTTGGGGGCTCAATCAAAGTCTTCAACTATCATTGAGTTGCTTGATCCCGAAAAAACTTCATTTAGGCTCTCAAAATGGCCCCGAAAGTTTAGGAACCGAAAAAACTGCTAAAAATAGTAAATCTCCATAAGATTGTTTTGAGCCAGTGGAATAGGTGGGTGGCCACCGATATCCACCTGGATCAAAGAAGGTTGAAGATGAAAATAACTTTCTCTTAAATTGTCCATCCTATACTCATATTATATCTCATTTTCAAAATATTTGTCACACTACCAACCTTCCTAACCTTTTAACTCAACAAAACTTGGTGATATTGGAAAGCTTACCTTCATGCTTTGAGAGCATAGAAATAAAATTCTAAAGAATCACAAGTAATCACTTACCCTCTTAAGGTATAATATACCAATACATTAATCATCATCATCATATTAATTAATTATTACATTAATGTTTTATCACATCAATACATTAATATATTATTAGTTTATTATTACTTTGTTAATGTATTACTTTAATAAAGTAAAAACATTAATAAAATTTTGTTTTATTAATGTTAATAAAAACATTATTAATATATTATTTTATTAATATTAGTAAAAATATTATTTTATTACTATTAGTAAAAACATTATTAATATATTAAATTATTATTATTATATTAATTCTTTAATAAAATATTAATTTAATAATGGTTTTACTTTATTAATATATTAATACTTTAATAAAGTAATATATTAATAATGTCTTAATAAATATAATAATATAATCTATTTTTAAGGTCACG